>DWJN01002259.1:0-15663 GCA_018248895.1 Carystus phorcus | reverse complement strand
AGTACGCTGCAAAAACGAATACATATTTACTTTTCAAATGAACAGAACTTATTGATTAGGCACTATATGTGCACATTTACAATGATGTTCCCATAAAATGTTGGTATAATGAAAACTGCCATCGTATAATATCCTATGATTATAATATCGAAGATCGTATTGCTGGATATAAATATGAGAAATAATGCCTTATGCTTTCTTTACTAATACAATGCGACGATAACCACAAAAAATGTGAGGGTTATGTTCAAAATTTCTATACAATATGTTAACGATTCTATTTATTTAGCTACTAGTATAATTTATGTAAACTTACCAGGAGTAACTAGACAAAAGCAAAATAATACCAGCACTAACATTTTTAGTTTGATAATTATTTTAAGATCACGTTCACCTCGATGACACTGTATGAGTTGGGTCTAACTAATAAGTAACAGGTTAAGTGAAGATTTCAGACGTGGTAGATTTATAAGTAAAAAGATTTTCGTCTACCTTCGTTTACAGAGATAAAGTAATGTAGAATAGTCTATACAAATAAATATAATAGGAGTGTCTGTTTGTAAAATTAAGATTACCGCTTTTTACTTAATTCTGTATGTATACACAGTAGATGTACCAAAATAGCATTTTTCCAATTTTTGTCAATCTGTTTGTTCCGGATAATCTCTAGAAAGACTGTACCGATTTTGACGGGACTTTCCCTGGCAGATAGCTGAATAAGGAGTATTTAAGCTACTTTTATTTTAGAATTGTAGTTATCGTATAACTGAACTGAACCAACTGAACAATTACTTTTTTATTAAGTTCCAGGCGGATTAAGTTGCGAGCACAGTAGTTTTAAAATATGTTTTAATCGAGCAGCATTTATCTTGTCTTACACAAGAGTACTTTTACAACAATACAATATAAAATTAGGTAGGTACTAAGTTTAATATTTAACAATTTCTTGCAACAGACGATTAATGAGAATTACACGAGAAAAAGGAGAAATTTTGTTTTAGTTAAATGAAATATGCCAATGGTCGTTGTCTAGAGGTGTATTTATTATATGAATAATTATGTTGTATTAAATTTTAATTACTTATATCGCAATTTCATGAACACATATGTTGATATGTTAACAGTTATATGTTAATTATAGAAATACAATATTACTAGTTACTACGTGATTTTTCTAAAAGACTTAATTTGTGTTTACCTTATTTTTTACGAAATACAAAGCATTAAAATTAGGTATAGTAGGAAGAATATACATTGCTTTAATATATGCCAGATTTAACTAAATCACATGAACATTCTGAAGTTTATATTTATACAAGTATACGACCTGATATATGTATTTATTCCCGAAAAATGTCGTTCTCGTGAGCTACATAATTATCTTTAATGAGAATTATGTTGTTACGGTATATTACAGGACTATATTATATAGCAAACCTACTTATGTTAAACTGAAATAGGTTTTATAAAGTATTATTTTTTAGCATAGGTTGGTTTAAGCATTATAATAGCATGTTATTTTAAGAGACAAGGTTTAATTTATATTGAAATTACATATTAAACCTTATAGAAGTTAAAATTATGTAATGTAAAAGATAATGACCATTTATCAGCAGCTCGCCTGTTTGTTTGTAGACCTTACACACAAGAAAGCACTCATTGAGTTTTCACTTATACATACAATTTATTACAACAATCTAACAACAAATATCAAAAGCAATTCATATGAATATTTTAGAAATGCATAAATCAAAATGATATATTTGAGCAAAAAATTGCCATGTATCTACTAAAATATAATATTGCCTATTGCATATTAAAATACATACATATTTTATTTATTGTATAGCAATTGTCAATTTCTGAATTAATGTAACATGTATGTATCTACATATGATGTCATCACGGACTGTTATATTTTACAACTTTTCTGTAGACAGTATCCTTATATATGTACATAGATGTAAATACCGATAAGGTAGCGTTCGTAAGAAATGCATTCGCTAGGACGATTTACGGTTGAACTATGTATGTTTCAAAATAGGTTAGGTAGGTTATATTTTATTCAATAATGGCATGCGGCCACTCAAAAGGTATATTTAAATATCACTTTTAAATAGTCACGAAGCTCCCCCGGTAACATCCAAACTTAAAAACTTATAAAGCTAAACACTTTACCTACCTATAATATTAGTACACATTTTGTGATTAACTACTAAATGTTTGAGATCAATGGAAAATTAAAGACTGCGAATTATTACAATATCTATAACAATATAACATTATGGAAATATGTAAACACACCCAATAATAATATAAACGCTCCAGCCATGACGTCGATCAATAGAAATAGCGTGACTTTCGACAATTGCCAACTTGCACTTGCACACGCGATCCTTCTTGTATCTACATTTTTCACGAGTCACTTGTCTCAGATTTCGACATATTCCATCCCGACATTCATACTCGTATATCCACTATTATACGCGCATGACGTACTAAATTACGGAGAAACACACGGGCCTGTCATTATTTCCGTGCATTTAAATGTCAATTTTTATGCTGAATATTTTAACCGCAAATAAATATCATTTTTATAGGTCCACGATATTTACACCTATAAGAGACAGCCGATAAGATCGCGGCCTTACTCGTCGATAGTTACGAGTATTTATCTGGAAAAAGGCGACCACGAAATCAAGGCAGCTTTAAAAATATCATCGTATTGCACCAAAGAAAGGGATTATTTATTAACCTGGCGCTTTTATTTGACGTGAGTCAAATAATATTCGTTAGAGGAAACATTGCATATATTCCGATGCTGCTTTTCTTGGACGGGAGTAATACTAAATAATATTTGATACAAGAAACAGTGCACATAGTCCACTTTGTATTGTTTGGAAATGATCCATCCTGTTAAGCAACATTAGCGGTTGGCTGTTGGATTAGTGACAAACTTTACGGTACTTGAAGCCATCAATCGGAATTGTAATCGCTACACTGAAGCCTTCAAGACACGTTCACTTTTAGGCGACGAAAAGACGTCCAATACTTAAATATGCTACAGATCTCCCCAACAATTTAGATGCGCTGTGTGATCCAATTTTAAGCCTCATGAAACACGGGGAAAGACTCGTCTTCAGCAGTAGTTGACTAATTACTTGACATCAACATTTAATATCAACTTATCAGCTGTCTATTGTAATAAAAATTTTATTTGCACCGATAACCTTAACAATTAAAAAAAAACTTTTAACATTTTAAATGTAAACGGGTAACAAATTTCCTATTTTACAACGTTATTCGCCGTATTCAATCACTCCGTGATTTATCCATCCATGTACGCATTACATTTAAAATGTCAACATTGACGTTAATTTAAGAGTAATATACGCCAGATCCACTTCTTGGGGTGCGTCTAGAAGCGGGCGTGGCGACGCGATTGTCACAACGCCCGGTTCTTGTACAAGTCGTCGTCGAGGTCGAAAGCGGGGTCGGCGTATCCGGAGTCGTCGTAGCGGAGGGACCTGCGAACGACATGCATTTGGTATCTCTTATTTACCTAGAAAGTAAGAGGATTGTTTTCGATAGAGCGTGGTTACTTGAGTTTTAGACAACCCTACAACAAAACCGTCAAATCGTGTTATCAAATTACGGTCAAAATTTAAATAAATAATATTTAAAACTGCTTTATAAGTGTAAATTTCCTATAAATAAATTTATTATTTACGACTTAACTATGTAATATATTAAAACTTAATAGAATATAATATTCTGTGCTATCACTTTACTCTCGCCTATATTTTTTCCTATTATAAATAAATGCTGTTATTTATACATAAATATGTGAATATTAATATCCAGAAACACGATTACACGGAAACTTGAATTCTAATGATATCATGGTAACTTGAGGTCGACTTGTCAATCTTGTAATTAATGCTTGCTTCGTTCTACAATTTGTAAAGAAGAATGAAGCGTTCAAAACTGACTGGACTGCATTATTGCCTTTAACCATAATTATTAAGTATTAATCAATGGTACCGGTCGGGAGTCCTAGTCCTGCAGCGGGAGGGTGGCGGGGAGCGGGACGACGCTCGCAGTAGCGTGGGGTCGTCGTAGCGTCGCGACACTACAGTGAAGTCGTGGTGCGCGTCGATCAGTTTCTGCAGTCGCGACACCATTTCGAAGTCGGACACTGACGCCGGTACCAGGATCCCTAGCAGCTTCGCAATTGAGTTCCTGCAAAATTTATACTTTTAAACACTCGTCAATCGCTACACAATGGTTGAGACGCTTGAGTAATAACGTTGTTTTTGTTAGGAGCTTCGACTCGGTGAGGAGTAAAAACGAGTTTCACACTTCGTCGAGAAATTGAGGAGAACCTGAAGGTCGTTAGTCACTATTATTTAACCGAAGTTCGAACAATTTTTACACTTTTAATAATTTTTAATCTCGTTCTTTATTAGCCCGTTTATTCTGGCCTTTCGGTCAGTATTCAGTATAAGTCTTTTTTCTTTCGTTTGAGTCTACGCGCATGATTTTATTTGTGTTCATATCTTGCCTATATGATTTTGTTTGTTTAGTGTTTACATTTGTTTTTTTTTGCGCTCACCTAAAGCTCGTTAATTGTGCTTCTCGTCTCTGGCACTCTGCAAGTGCTTCCTTAGCTCGCGCTAAGTCATCTCTGAGGATGCTAATCTGGTGCTCCGTGGTGGTCCGCTCCTGTTCAAAGGTCTCCCCCGTGGCTCGGACTTGGTCCTTCAAGACTGTGACCTTGCGATTATATCTTGCTCGCAACAACTCTGCTTCCTCCAACTTCTTTTGAAGTTCTTCCAACTTACGCGCCCTTTCTAATGATGTTATCTGTGTAGAATGTAAAATATTTTATTGATTTTTTTATTTTGGTAACCACAAATCTGCAGTGGCTTGTCAGTAATATACGAGTAAAAAAGACTACGCAAAATGTATTTTTGTAAATCTCAATTAAATAATAGACAAGATTTTCTACACGGTTGTGGATCAGTACAAAACAGATAAGTACTTCTTTGTTTAGTTGGTGGATAACGGATATTTGCAATAGGTATATTGCATTCGCTGTATATACCTTTGAATGAGATCACGGTTGAGTTAGTAAATTACTTTGACCTTGCAAATAAATTGTTCTAGTAAATCTATTTTACCGCAACATCTATGTTCAGGTAAGACCTTTACAATTGATATTCTTATTAAGTAATCGACTGGCAAATATGAACTAAGTGCTTCAAATTAGCTTTTAAAAATGTTATTAAGTAGTAGAAACACAAAAAAGAATGTTCATGAGTGATTTACAATCTTATATTATTTATTTCCACGCCTACTTTTGCAAGTCATCCGGGACACAATGAAATGTAATCATAGCATAGTAACAGTGCAACGGCCCAAGTATTGCTTTTGTGTGGCATAAATAGAATCTATTTAAAGATTACTATCTCGTAAAATCATATTTGAAAATAGAGGACCTGTAAGAATTATTTCAAAAATGTTTTACAACTTTACTACATACACCTATTCGAGAGCGTGTTCTGCTCATAACATCGAAAATTATATTTTCTTATATATCCATGGAAGTCGATTAAATCATCTCGATATTCTTCGGTTATCTACTAGCAGGATCAATAATGCTCGCAAGTTGTCCGCTCTGTCTTACAATGTAAAAGTGTTATCATAAATACCTTGTATTCGGCAGCGTCCGCAAGCTGCGCGTTGAGATCACGGATCTGCGCACGCGCATCGCTTAGTTGCACGGCCAGTTTATCGCACTGACGCGCCATCTTCTTGCTGCGCGTCATTGCTTCATCGCGTTCTGCTTGCAACACCGCCCTCACACGGGAACTTTCTTCCTAAATTTATTAATTTTAAACATTGAGAACTATTTATTTTACACCGGCAATAATTAAGCAGTGATATATGTATATATATATGTATGTATGTGTATTATATGTTGTATATCTTACTGTTATGTTGGATGAAATAACAATATATTTTTTTAAGCTAAATGCTGTTTTTATATTTATAGAATATCATCTTGAAATATTATTACCACCTGAATCATCTTTTAGGTACTAGTTCATATATTACACCAGTTTTTTTTTCACTATTTTCAACCTAACTTTCTCTGCCCAAACTTAGTACTGAAGATCAATTGAGATATTTCCACAGTGGACTACAATTAATACATTCGTTTTTCATGTGTATGATAAATAGTTCTCGCTTAAGTTTTATTTACCAAACCTAGCGTTTAAATAAATTGGCGCATTAGAAGTAGGTAACTAGTAATTTAGATTAAACTATGTAGTAACCAGTCAGTCGGGGTACCAGTTTTTGTAATATTTTTGTAGAACAAGTGCAATATTTTAATATTGTCACAACTTCAAATAAGACTTAATTAACGATTCATATCGGGAAGAAGTAATTTAAGCTTAATACAATCAGTTAGTCAAGGAGTTAGCGTAATTTGTAATTAAGACTTAGGTTCTTTTTCAGATTGATAGGTTTATTAAGTATATTTGTAATACTTGGTCAATGACAAATGTAAATAACATCCTAAAAGCAACCCAGTATTGATATTAATCTTTGATGTTCGATAACTTATTTATACAATACAAGTACTAGGTACTTAATATAGTGCAAATACGATTTTGATTATTAGGCTGTGGTGAAACTATGTTTGAAATACAGCTACTTAATAATCATATAGATTTAATAATGTTTGAACGATTTATTGAATTTAAACTCTGTAGGGGAAATATTTCATATCGTAATCTTATGTCGCTGTGGGTTTGATATTTAAGATAACAATTGCCGTACTGGTTTAAAATGAAGGCGTTTATTTTTGTTACACGATACCAACAGCTACCTGGACGCTCAACTTGCGGCGGAGTAAATCCAAGTGCAAGTCTTTTCTTTGCAGTTGCTCTCTTAATATTCTTATTCGACGCTGAAGCTGGTACACGACGGCTGTCTGCAAATTTATGACCAAGAAATTACTCAAATAGTTCTGTATAAGCAGTATATGAACTTTAAAGTAGAATATAAATTAATCGCTATAAGAAATTTATAAATGATAGCATATTAAACTAAAGAGTGTTAATATCGTTGAATAGTATGAATACATATTAAGTATCATATCATTGTATAAAGTTGGCGCCAAACTTTATGGCCCTTAGAGCTATCGCTAGGTATCGCTGGAACGGTGCGGTGGGGTGAAGAGCAGCAAGTAGTTAGTTCCCCCGTAACAGATGTTTAACCCCAAATGTATCCTCATATATTATACGAATTTCAATCGTAGCTTAGAGAGGTCATTAAGTTTGGCGCAATTTTATACCTGCTTTTCCTTATCGTTTCTATATAGATATATTTTCATGAAATTTATAATTGAATCGTATATTAGCTATTTATGTAATTCCTATATGAAAATCTTCGCGGGATTTTTCTCTATCGAATTATTTCAAACTAACTAGTCGGAAATAGGTACAGAACAAAAGTTCCCCCATGGCGAATTTTAAACCTTTTTAGAACGGAACGATATTGCCTCACGTAAGTATATAGGCGTGTTACTATAGCAAAATGTGATTTATACCAACCTCTTCAATTTTATGGAGAAATTCTTGCATTGTAAAGGATCGATGGTGGTCGGAAGTTACGCAGGCGTCTACAGTGTTATGACTGCGCTTCAAGAAACTATCACGCCTAATACCATGCCTAATACTGATTTTGACTACTTTTGTGGCCGTCTAGTTTAAATTAAGACTGGCGATAAAGTGCGCTAGTTCATTCAAAATACAATAATGACTATGATTCAGGCTAGTTTTTGAAATGGTGTGGTGCTACAATTACTGTGAAGTCTTTCCTACAACGACGCGCTCTGTTAACCACGGCATGTAAGATAATTAATTCGTTAATCAAGATTACGTTTAATATATTTAAATAAATGTTTGTGTGATTGTAATACAACTAAATACAAGCAAGAACAAGGCAACATTCATATCTTTATATTGTTGAATTTTAACTGTGTACTTGCAAGCATTGTTACTTGGTAGAGAAATATAAACAATTTTTATGTAAGTAAATTAAAAATATACGCGTAAATGTATTACCTAGATATTCTATAAAATACTGAAATAGTCTTTGTATTGCCATACCTAATATTTTATTTGTTATTGACAAACAAAATTTTCACTCGAACTACTTATTTTAATGCATCTCCAAATTATCTCTACGTAATTAAAAGAATATTAGCTTGGATGTGAGCACGTAAATTATATATAACATACGGAATTATATACATATATTAATTAACTAAGAACTTTGTAGCCTGATAGCTTGGTAGCCTATCTTCGACGCGACAGGTTCCGGGTTTGACATCCCGTGGGAACAGATTAAAATATATACCTAGTTAATACCTTTGATGATTTATTATGATATTTTGCCAAAGTCAGAAAAGCAAAGTAGCGGAGCATTAAAGAATATTGTGGTGTATAAAATGCCTAGATGTTTTATAAAATTCTTTATCTTACGAATTGGTAGTAACATAGACATATACATATATGAAACAAAAATATTTGTGTATTAATTTATTTACCTAATATGTAATTAGTTTAAAATGTACTCCCGACTATCAATTCATTACTTATTCACTCCGCAATGCAATATGCCACTATTACACCTGCCTGTTAGTTCGTAATTAAAATACTAATTTACATTTACTATTATTATTACGCCATTACCGACACTTAAGTTGAATTACTGTGGTTTTAAAATGTTTGTAAAATGTGTTTGCCTAATTACATTTAATTTGTAAAAGCATCAATAAATTAACATGCCTACCGTGTGCGCAGTTGTTAATATCTAAGTGAAAATTTGGAATAATATTGATCTGCCGTTAAAAGTTACATGAAAAATTGATGACCTAAACCTACGCAATGATTTCATGCCAATACTAAGATGCATTTTAAATTAACACGTCAGCTTACTTCTTTTAAGTATGGTAAATCATGGAAAGATCTTTCTCGGCGAAGTCTCGGTAGCGTACCATAATATCCATAATATAGCAGCTATTTAAAATACACAGAATTGAATTAGATAAAAATAAGACAGTATTTGAGTGAAAGCTGTAGACGCTCTGAACTGGTTAATGCTTTCGCCGAGTTTAAGGCATTTTTCCTTGTTGCATCCGTTAAACTCGTAGTTTTCAGTATCACTATGACACAAAGTGCAGAAAGTTAGCTTATTAAAATTAAACATAGTGTTATAATCGTTGTGAATTAACAATATTCTACGTCCGAGACACATATTCAAATTATGTGCGGTATGTTCTTTCTCTTCCGGGTTTGAATTCTCACAGTACGGACTGACCTTGTCTACAATTTTATCGCTCTCAAGTCTTGCCAGTTGTTCTGCGCGATGTATTATGGAGTCAGTGTGGAGCTCGATGCCGATGTCCTGGGTCAACTCATCCATATTTAGCGTGCGGCTCAGTCGCTCGAGGAATGCCACGAACTAGTGTCAACAATAATACCTACATTGTGTTAACTTATAAAAACTTGCCACGCGGCTTAGTACTTTTCCACGTTAATGTGCAGCCTTTTGTCGATCAGCATATCTAAAGGTTGTATTTATGAACAAATAGTACAATGAATGTGATTTAACTAGGGTAATCTAAACCGTAGTTCATATAGGTGATGTGAAAAGTTGTTAACAATAATTTCTATGATGAATTTTATGTTTCAGCTCGACTAGTTTAAAATGACCTCTAACCGGGCACAGAAGCATTGTTCTGTACGAAGTTCTGCAAGGTGCAAAATGGGCAATAAGTTTAAATTTGAGGCTGAATTGAGCCCCTTTTACCTCAACACTACGATTTACTCTGATCTCAACGTCGTATTATTAAATCTATGAAAAAAATAGTGACATTACGTACATTAGCTTTGTCTTTTCGCAGATTATCTCGAGATTGTTCCACGGCATTCAGCTCAGTCTCAAGCTTGTGGACTTTTGCTTCCAGCATATTGCGCTCGTCCTCAAGGATTCGGACCCGGGTGCTCATTTGATCGTGCAGATGAGCGGTTCTGCTTAGCTGTTGCGATTCCATTCCTAATTTTTCCCGTAATGCTTCCAATTGCTGGCAAGTTGCACACAAACATAGCAAAGTTTTAAGAAACATAGTAATAATTTAGTATCCCTAATTGATGTTTTAATGCAAAAAACATTTGAAATTTCTTACTTTAATGAGGCACTTATGATAAATTAAACTCGAGAGAAATAAAAATAGAATTAATTAAACAGAAAACATTATATGTAGAAGAAAGTATTATGTAGCAAGTGCAGCAGCATACACTTACCACAGTTTTATCTTTATTGTCTCCGAGTATTTCTCGAATCCTGTCTTTAATGGTGCTTTCATGAGCCTCAACGAACCTAGTTGGTAAGCTAAGAAGTATAGCTATAGACTCCATCGTGTTTCGAAATTCTGTTTGCAGCCTTTGATATTTTTCATCTCGATGTCTCAGGTCCTCTGAAATTTCAATTCTATATTAAAATATTTTAAAGAGCGTTATCACTTGGCTAAGATAAAATAATCTTCTCAATTACTTATAAGCCATCCTTCCACCATTCATTCGATGAACAGAATTTGCCATTTCATTCATATATTTACTCGTTATTATGTTTTATCATCAATATGTAAATATTAAACGTAATTTAACTTTACATACCTTTAAGTTGTACAATTAAAGATTCATTTTGGTTGACATTATCTGTTACAACGTTTAAATTCTTTGAGCAGTGCGACAATTTTTCCCTCGCTTCATGTAGCTCCCGCTCTAATACTCTATTAGATACAGACAATGATTCCTTTTCTTGTTTTAGTCTCTCTATATCGAGAAGTTGGCCAGAGAGTTGTCGTTGAAGAAGATCTTTGTCAGCATTAGCTCTTTCTAATGAATCCCTGCAACTTCTTAGGTCTTGTTCTATAGTAGATAGATTTTCTGTAGTATTCAAACATTTATTTTTAAGTCTTGTTATATCCTGCACCAGTTCTGCAGCTTTAATGATAAGGCTTTCTGGGGAATGAGTGTGGGTGGAATCACAAAAATCCGCTTCTAAAGCTACTGATAAACGTCTTACGAGATCATGGAATTGACATCGAGCATTTTCTTTCTGTTGTTCCTCATTGTGACACTCTATTTCAAGGGACCTTAACTTTTTCTCTAAATCTTTGATTTTCTCTTCATAGTAACGGTTATCTCGCTGGAGCGTTTGGACTGCGAGGTCGCTTCTTCCTTGAGACGCTTGTAAATTTCTATGTATTTCTTCGAGATCTTGAATCTTCTTTTTAAGAGAAGATATGATCGCATTTTGTCTCGCATTTTGCTCACGGAGATGGTCTATTTCGACTTGCTGTTCTAAAATCCTTTGGTCTCGTGACAACATTTGATTTTTTAAATCACTATTCTGTAATAAAATTGGCGAAATTATAGGGTACAGTAGTTTCCTACTTCGATTATTAAAAAAACATGACTTACTTCAGAAATTAGTTTATCTCTCTTATACTGGAGGCCAGCTAAATCACTTCTCAAAGATGTGACGACGTCAGTTTCAACTTCTGGCTCCATCTGCAATAGCAGTTTTGTAAATTTGTTTTCTAAAGTATAAAACTAAACGTTAAATGTTTGACTTACAAAATTCCATATTGCTTGGGGATTAAATTCCTTATAGTTTTTGGAGAAAACTGCGGACAGACAGCGTACTATGGCATGCACAAAGCGACTAGTTAAAGGTAAGAAGGCATTTCCCTGCAAAGTATAGCGTGATGAGGGTTGCTATTTCAAGCGTGCACAGAGTCACGGAATCTTCCTATTTACGAACTTCAGTAAAGCTGCTACGCAACGGCCGTTGGTAATTTGCATTACAGCGCTTGTTTTTAGGACTATTACAGTTTTATTGATTTGATTTTTATAAGGAGGTCACAGTAATGTACTGTTAATTTTGTTTGGTTTTAAAATTAACGTGTTTGTGAAGGGTGAAGGTTAACGTTTCGAGTGTATCCCGATGAGGCAAACCATGTTATATCGTTGATATCCACCTGCCTTCAATAAATCAATAAAATAGATATCCACCTAATTGCATAAAAATCTCAGTAGGCACACAGACCTTCACTTCATTAATAGGATTTCATGTAAATATAAGTGATCATGCCACCGAAAGATATAAGGAGTCATACATTCCAACACGTTAGGTACGGATAAGATAAAAAACGCTAGCCCCTTTTACAAATTACTTGACAAGGTATTGCTTGACATGAAAGAAAATTTACTAAATTTCTAATTGGCCATATTTAGTGCTACAAATGGAAATCCTACAATATTGTTTCTCCAATGGCACTATTTCCCACGCCGCCAGTTCCAACAACATTTGGCATCGGTTGAGAAAATGAAGCTTATAACAAGTCGAATTGGGATCTTGCATCCTGCTAATGAATGCGCCAGTTGAATCCAAATTAATTCGATGGCACTAAGACTTACCTAGTTACGTTACGGTAACTAAAGTACTTTTAGATTAAGAATCAAGTGTTTTTTTTATCTATTTTGGTGTTTTTTATGCAAATAATTAAGTCCTGTTCCGTTAAAATTGATCACCACCGTCCATGGACACCAGACATATAAAAGTTAAAAAGACAAGACTACATCACTGCTTACCATCAGGTGGGACTGTAGTCAAGCATTAACTTATAATTTATTAAAAAAAAAAAGTTATCACTGACGTGTTGTCGGTCAAGAAAAAAAAAGAAAAGTAGTCCAGCTTTTAAGTTCTCAGTTTGGCTGCTGACACAAGCACAAGGGTGGTAGATAGCCAGGAGGCATTCACGGAAAGATATTAACATTAATAATTATATTGACAATATAATCATCATGACACTCTACAAGCAGGCCGAGTATCGCCTTTTACGACACCCTGGTCTGTGTCATGGGATTGGGCCTGTACCACGTTGCCTATACTGTAGGGAAGTATATACCACTGTGCCTGTACTGTAGGTCGTCTCAGTACGACTCAAATTATTGTAACGTAATCGTGTAGTAATCTCGTTAAGTCGCTACATCAAAAGCAGCTGCTATAGACAAATGGCAAAGCTTCGAAACTATCCTATGTCGATAATCGTATACGCCTTAGCAATATAGTTCTCAGAATCATGTGTGTGCTGGCGTGACAAATACTCTAGTACTACGAAACAACAAAACCATGCCTATTAAATACGAGTAGCGGTTGTTTCCGATGCGGGTACTTATTTACTGAGATTGATTAATGCAAGGCGAGGATAATTACAATTTATTACAAATCTGACTTCGCAGGTAAAGGGATCGAGGAGTAAGCTGAGATCATTGAGGTGAATTCCGAAAGTGGATGATAACAAAACAGTGAACATAAACAAAGTAAAAATAAACACGTTTTCATATTAAATCAAACTAAAAACTAATTTTTAGTATGAATGCATTTTTTTCAGGTTTTGAAACTATATTTTATTTTTCACTTTTTAGTTGTATTAAACTATAAATATATAAATCGGTAATACACTCCGTTTCCAAAAGGTACCTAATCGTTTATTCTAATGATTCTGATGCAGACTATGGAAAAACATTACTAAAATAGTGTATTGTCATCGGTTCTTGATGATTGTGCAAAATTTTAAATAAATCTGACCGTTCAAAGTGGATCAAACTTGATTTTAAAGATTCTGTTACAGACGTATGTATGTCAAGCTAAAAAATCAGAGTAGGGCAATTAACTATTACGAAAACGATTTATAGATCCAATTTGAATATAATGGGTACTTTATCTACCTGCTAAGTTTATATGTTTAAAAAATATCAATTAATAACGTCAATAACGTCATATTATGAACATTTTATTAAGAGACGAGAGCATCACTAACAACACATACTCGTATTTATCTATCGATAGTGGGTACATAATTATTATCTTATGTACCTACGAGAATGTTACAAAAATATACAGTGGACAATTTTAACTTACGGTTGTGGGACTTTTACGCAATATTTCATAGATATTCCAGTCTTCTTTTTCTTCCTTGCTTGTTTCTTCTGCCATCACTAAGCTGCTTGAAAGTAACTACCTATTCAGTTCAATTAATGTTGTTGTTTATCAAATATCTTTTTGAATTTGCTTGCTAGGCAAATGTACAACCTTTAATATTTCTGGTTGCTATGCAATCTGAAAACGTAAACAAGGTAATCGATTTTATGTTACTTTCATGGAGAGTTTGGTGAATTTAATACGAAAGTTTCAGAATATAACCTTCTGGGCATACCTACACCATGCACGGTTAGCGTTTTGTATTTTCCTCATAACTGAATGGGTTGTGGGTTACAGCGTTTCTGATTTTTTAGCGTCAATATGTACCTACTGCATATTTGTTAGGTACTGAATAAGATAATACGTTTATCAAACACTCGCGAACTTTTAAAAATCAGATGCGTCGCGCATATCCATTCATCCACACTATCCCATTTTAATATGGAAAGTTTCCCAGATATTCCACTCTTTTGTACGCAAAGAACAATATGTTTAGCGTCAGTAATGATTTTTTCCAAAGAAAAAACAACATAATTATTTTCATATGATTTTCACAAAGGTTTGTCTTGTACACGAATTTTTTAACTGAGTTCAAAAAAAGAATGGTTCTCAATTAGTCTGTATTTTTTGTTACTTTAGAATTTTTTTTTATTGGCAGCTGGTGCTTGTCATATAGTCCTATTTAAATTTGAGCGATATCTGACGAGTTTTTGAGCTTGTTTTGAATTTACTAATTGAAGCGTATGACGTCGGAATATTTATTACGGCGTATTTTGATTGTTTGGTTTTTCTTTATCTGTAGAGAAACTATACTGGCGAAACAGAGGGTTATCTTCCATACTTCAATTGGAACCTCGCTAACTCCAGCAAAAACAGCGCCAGCACTAGCGTGAAGAACTAATTCAAGGTGGTAGTTACCTTTTTTTTCTAGTTTTGTATCTACCACAACAGATGGCGTTGTCATCAAGAATATTAAACAATTTTGAATTCTAATTCTATGAATGTTACGCTAGTATAGTTTCTCTATGGTTATAATGGAATAGTAGATTTGAAATTACTAGTTTACCTACTGTTCTTAATTTTACTTCCTACTTTTTGCGTTCGTGGGGCTGGAAGCACTGACTTAACAATATTGTCGTGGGGCGCCATCTAATAGCCACACAGAGGTCAGATAGTAAGGAATTAAACAAAATCTTGTTGTAACATCTCAATACACGGCGCATTGCAAATGAAAACTGATTTTAACCATTTGGTTAAATATAATTCGTTTATGACAAAATTATAATTACAAGGCAGTCCAAATGCATATTGCTTGCTACAAAAGAATAAGTGAAAGAAAAAAATATCTTAACCTAAAATGGGGTAATTAGTTCCATCTGTCGCAATTCAAGATCGCATGAATAGAATGTAGGAGCTAATTAGACATGGTATTACCTACGATTATTTCGGTTGTGGTAAAGAAAAATACATGTAAATGAAATGCGAATGTTGAGATGGATGTACGGGGTTACAAGGATGGACAAGATACGAAAT
>DWJN01002258.1:0-15665 GCA_018248895.1 Carystus phorcus | reverse complement strand
CGATAAACTGTTATCTAAATTGGTTGAAATATGACGATCATTGTTGAAAGTTGAAAAAATTCAAGCCGATTGGGAGTTTTAATCGAATACGCTGCCTAAACTCTTTGATATATAGCAAAACAAGGGTGGAAATGTTCCTCTTTTATAGGTCTACGAGTATAATAAAGTCCGCAATACCATACGTCTATATTTTAAGGATAGTCCACTATAATTGCTTTATATTTAAAAAAGTAGTCCCATATAAAGGTTTAATTTCAAACCTATTTATATGCTTACGATATTATTCCTTATCAAATGAAATCCGTTAGTTATTTTAAACATTTCATGCACGTTATAATTGCCCTTTACACCATACTATTGCGATTCGTTTTTCCGCTTGTCCGTTGCGATTCGTTTTTCTACTTGTGTGCCAGTACACATTTATATTTTATTTTTAACCGATTTAAAAAAAGGAGGATACTCTCGTTTCAACTGTATTTATTTTGTGTTACTTCATAAGTTTCAACTGGGTGTAGCAATATGAATATACTTTTTATATTCTAAAACAGGCGCTTGTCATTTAAATTTGAGCTTAGTTTTTGGGTTATCTCTAATTATGGTTACTTGATGCAGTTCGTACTTACATGGTAATCAGAATATTTAATTGAATTATAGAATTTGGAGAACAAACCTAGTATGAGGATATAAAACTTTAATTTGATTGATTTAACAAGTTTGCAACAATATTGTCACAAACATGGAATCATTTTTAACTAATAAATTCGAAGAAAATAGCGTGACATAGATTAATAGACACATGGTAAATAAGATTATCGGGATTCGATTATTTTATGGTGTCTAATAAACTTACCTCTTCAACATTGCGAATGTGTGAAATTTTTAAAATTCACTGGAAATATTTTTTGTTTGAGATGGCATCACAAAAAAGATAATATCAAAGGTATGCCTGGGAATTGTCTTAACGAAGCTGAGACATGAATATAAATCTAAGCTCGAAGGTTTTCCTGCCAGAAGTTTTGTATTTTTATTATAATTTAGATAATAAAACCAGCGCCGCTCTCTGAACATTGCTAGTCTTTGTATTTCAAACTTTTATTTTGTTCTGTTACTTTGCTACTTAAATTTATTATAATCATACTTTTTATGTTTAGATGTTATTAAGTTACGAAATTACGGTGCTCGTTATTATAACTGTCTACGCGGTCCATTACTAATCTGTGCCACTTGTGACGACATTCACACTGTTACGGACCAATGGGGAGCCGCCGCTTACAGCAAATGTCATTACCGTTTTTCGTTTTGTCTATCGAACTGTCAGTGCAAACTCGTTACATTTCGTTGGTAACCATTACATTGGTATATAATTGGTAACTACGTTCAACTTTGCAATACTTCTATGTACTAAGAGGAAGGAACTATACGCTTATCAACTCACTGCAGCACAAATTATTCACCAACAATAACTACGTAATAAATTAAACTGTCACTTTAAAATTCATGAACGATTTATTATCCGAATACAGGTAACGTATTATCTCTAAATAGTCTAAATGTCTAGTCCTAGTCTAAATTAATGCTGAAATTCAAGACGTCTTGCGATTCGTATCTTAGTAGGATAGTAGTCAAGAATTATCTTATAGGTAAAAACACTTCTTACCTTATTTGTAAAATTATACTTTATAATCGACGCTATATATTTTGGTTGCTTTAATAAAGAAAGACGTGATACACTGACCGTAAAATGACCCAATTTATTTGCAGATACTTTATATTTAACCGTTTTATTAATATTTATTTCATTAACCTAACAGTCCGTTACCAGACTGACGTTAAACAATTAATGGGTCAATTTTACAGATAATAATTTAAATGAATATATTAATGATACGGACGCATGGAAGTAAACAGCCTGTGGCTGTTCTATTTAAGTTAGGAATTGTAATGTTGTTTAAAGTTTTTATAACTGGAATTAGTGTAAATATTTCTTAAAAGATGTGCTGAGGAGTTGAGAGGAGGTAAATGCAAAATTTTTGACGTTCATAAGTGTATTTATAAATGATTTCATTAAACATGAAATAAATGATTTGAGTTTTTTAAGATCCATATATACGAAGTAGTTGTATTTAGAGATGAGTGCTACAAATTTAAAAACTTATAAAGAATCTTGGTGTTTTTATTAGTAAGTTCAGTACAGAACCACCTTTAAGAAACATCTACGAATATATTAAAATTAGCGTCTGGAACCTTCCTGGCTGATCTTGCATTTTAATTTTCTTTTTCAAATTAATTCCCATTCCATTCCTCTTTGAACCTTTCATTTATTTTTTATATTATGAGACGCTTTTATGACCTTGCATACATTGTTTTCTACAAAAGCTTCTGCATTATAATGTTTATTATCAACCTAGCCACTAACATTAGTGATTATTCGTTTTAAAACGTATAATTAAAGTCATACAAATATCAAATTCCACTATTAATTGTGTTAAAAAAATTATATTCTCTTATCTTATATAATTAATAAATAGCCTGAAACGCTACAACTTGTAAATATAACGAGTAGTAGAACTTTGTATAAATTATGATTTATGCATTAAAATATCGACACCACTCGAGTCTTAGGCCGCGTTCCACTATACGTCCACAATGATCACGCTCACGACCGAACTTATTTCTGTTCCACTAGCTTGTGAGCGCTACTGTCATAAACTCTAGTGGAACGCTCACCACGAGCCACCTTCTAAGATGGGTCGCAGTGAGCGTCGCGTGAGCGTTTGTTATGGCACCATGAGTGACGTATTCGTCTCGACCACAACGACCGCGGTCGTCATGTGGAACGCTGATATGAGCGATCTGATCGTTGTGAACGCTTATTGGAACGCGGCCTTAGTAATACATCAAAAATGACAAAAGCAATAACGACATTTTACAACTAACATGTTTTAAGTATGTTAAGTATTAAATTAAAATAATATGTATTATTCAATACACTGTAAATATTATTGTAATTATTTAATTTAGTTAAACACCGAAAACACCTCGTCAATAATACTTTTCAACAAAACGGATGTTCGCGTGGTGTTGTCAATGTTTGTCGGCAGATGTCAGCACAGTGAGTTTCAGTTGTCAAGCCTAGTATAAATACGTGTGTTACTAGTAGATAATATAAAACTTTTTCCTTTTAAAACTTGTATCTTACGGGTGTGAATATAATTACTGAAGAACTAAACCTCGTTTTTATAAGACTACACTACATAGATACTAACATATCGCACTATAGAATCACAGACACCTATTTGATAAAAACAAGGTTAAAAAAAATTACATATCAATAAATAACGCCACGCACTCACAGCCCCACAATTAGGATTCCCTGTGTCGGAGGTGTTATGGACAACATAGGAGGACAAGAGTACACACACCCAGACCGAGAACAGATAATTTTACTCATCATTCAAATATCTGCCCTATTGGGAATCGAACCCAGGGCCCTTCGAACAGCGGTCCGGTATGGTGACCATTACGCCACACAGGTCGTCAATTCGGATTCAGCAGATGTTTTAAATTTTCAAAAGAGGGACTTTTTAAGGAAATTAGTAATATTTTATTATTATCATAATCTCCCCTTATTATGTTTGTACAAATATTTGTCCTTTTCTGGAAAAAAATGTTATTATCAGATAAAAAATAGGTTACATCAGGGGTTTCTACAATTTTAAAGGTGCTGTTCATCTTTTAGAAAGAAAACACATTTCTTAGGTAACGACACGTCTCGTTATATTTTTATTATGAAGAATAACTACTAAGTACGTTATTATTTCAAAGCTACAAAACGGTAACATGTTATTAAATAAACAAAACATCTATTACATTCGTCCTATTTATTTAGGACTAGAATTCTGACCTAACCGCCTCGAGGCGAATACTACAAATAATTCTGGTATATTGCTTTTATCCCAACCTTGTTCACCCTTTGAGAATTCCTGAAATTTAGACATATTAATAACAATAACAGTGTAGGCTAAAGTTATTTGTTAAGTAATCATAGTGAAGGTCCCATTTTGAGAAGCCGTAATGAATAGACTGTTATGACGATGGTAAATTACACCTAATAAATTTCATGGTAAGTTTGGTAAATTAGGTAAACTCATAACAATCAGGACCTATCCACATCCATTTATATAACAAATTAGTCAGCTCCTATCTATAATTCCTACACGATTACAATTAAGGTATATTTTATGTTGAACTAGTTGTATCTGATGCACACATTAAATAATCAAATTTAAAGAAAAGTCAGTATATACATATATCAACAATATGCCCGATCGATATAATTTTGATATTAAAACATTTTCCAGAGAATTTTGAACAAAGTTGACACCAGACTATTTCCTACCATTTCAGAGTACCTATATAAAGGGCAAAAAAAAATGGCTTCTTTATATATCATCTTAAATATCAGACCAAGACGAGATTGGACTAATTTGTTCGTTCAAATAAAGGCAATTTTTTGCTTATTCAAAATCATTTATTTATATAAGTACGTATCAGCGGATTCTGCATATGTTATCCTGTAAAAAAAACATTTTCTATTTGCTTATTATGTACATACTTTATGTTATTATATAATATATATTCTATTATTGCTGAATAATCTATGGCTCAGCGGTTAGTTCTCCAACTGACCGTAAAACTACGGTAAGATATCCTTTTAATCTCACTTCAGCTTCTTCAAATGAAAAAGTTTCTAAAGAGCTAATTACTAAACTACGGTAAACTTGTTCCGTTCGGAACGCCAGGAAGAGAACGATGTGGTTTAAAGATAACTAAACTTGTATTTTGATTACTTGCGTTAATTGCCAATAGTTTATTCTTCACTTAACTCAGTGATGAATATTAATAAAACAGGTAATTAATCATAACCGGTTGCTTATTTAAGTTAACATAATATCATCAGGCCTCAAGTTTAAATTATTTACTAGTAAAATATCGTCTAAATACTTGATGGTAGTTTAGCAAACGATGATGTTCAAACGATAAATATAGATCAATAGATTGATGAACTCGGGTTCTAAAAACCTGTAATAAGAATGAAGTTCCTTATAAAGGACTTTTATTTCATTTAATACCATCTACGGAAATGATTATAGCCTTAGGGTGTCCGAAATATTCCGAAATAATCTCAAACTGGAAAGGTTTTTCATAGCGGATAACATACAACTAATTCCGCGCTCAAAAAATGCGATTGAGCTCCACTGACAAAGGGAATTTAAAGGGAATTTAAAAGGGAATTTAATTGGATATTTTTCCTCCCAAATTCGATTTTGAATGATGAAATAAAAATTGAAACAACTCGACCCAATGTAATTGACTTATTTGTAATTTTCATGGGAATAGGAAATTAAGACAGCTCATAATCGGGACAAAATTTTAACAACTTGGTAAAGGCCTTGTTATTGATGAGGAAAGTCCCGTTGTAGTGGACAAATAATGTGATGATGCCAATGTTGTTTTAACTATTTTCTCATTTTACAAAATTACTTATATGTATACATATGCATAAAAAACTGTTATTTTAATATTAGAAACAGACATTCTAATTTTATTTATTTGTGTAGATTAAGCATAACATCTAAGCGAAGGTATATAATTTAAAACATTTGACCTAAAAGTGTCCGTTACTAACACAATCACTGAAAATATCAAACGGAGAAAAAGTATATTTGCTGTCAATAGCAAAAATGGTATAAGTTACGGATTACATAGATTCAGGAAAGGGAAAACTGCGAAGAATGATTACGGTGAAATACGATTAAATTAAAATAACCTAAATATATGGTCACGGAAATGGTTGCAAATATTTTCATTGACTATATTTTATTATTTAAATCGAGGTATGTCGTAGATTACGAGACTAAAAGCGCCCATAATCCGGCGGCTCTCGTCGATTCTATGCGACCGACAGACTTAAGCAACTGCGGGCGTTATCTGTGACCGCGAGTGGTAAAAAATTTTGAGTGTTTCTGTGCTACAGAGGGCACATTAAGCCGTCGGTCCCGGTTGTTATGGTAAATAACAGTCCTCAAGCCATGTCGATGGCATTCGGGCTATTAAGAAACTATCGACACTTGGGTTAAGTTCCATTATTCCGCACTAAAGCAGCGTGGTGGAGAATGCTCTAGACCTCCTCAATAATGAGGAGGGATCCGTGCTCAGTAGTGGGTCATTTATTGGTTGAAGGCAGGCTTGTCTTTGATTTAAAAAACAAATGCAAAATTATGTCCACTTCGTTGCCGTTATCATGATTACACAATTTCTTGATAACACCGGGAAGTTAGTCCATTCGCTGTAATTTATAAATAATATTTATTTCTGGGTTTTATGACCCATAAATTGTACTTGTTTGAAACAAAACGCATTAAGTTGTAATGATATCTTGGGCAGATAGCTTGATATAACCATTGTTTTATGTAAGAAAAGTTATCGTTTTATTTATTGAAGAGGTAAAACCAACAAACAATAATAATTTTGATGAAATAAAACCGCAACAAAAAATAGACATGATAATTTTATTGATTGTAATTGCTGCTTAACAAGCCCCTTTGTATTTTTTAAAGATATTAACCATTCAACGATTTACCTACTAATTGCGTATCATTGATAAAGATTATAATATAATATAATGAAGCTGATGTAACTTAAATATATACATAAATAAATTTAACTATGATTCAGGCTGCAAGAATAGTAAGATTTGATTTTTGTTTAAGTCAAGTACATACGCTATGTACCAGTGAAAGTCCCGTCGAAGTCGGACATACATACATACATACATACATACAATCACGCCTTTTTCCCTTTGGGGTAGGCAGAGACCACTTCCTTTCATTTGCTACGATCCTGACATACTTCTCTCGCTTCCTCAACTTTCATCACTCTTTTCATACATGCTCACCGGTTAAGAAAGCTTCGAAATCGGACAGACAGACAAAATTATCTCTTCAATCTTGGTCGACAAGGCATCAATGTTACTAGATTCTTTGGGTGGTTCATTGGTGTTGCTGGTGTCCATGGGCGATGACCACGTGGTCATTGATGAGTATTAACGGCTCAGCCCCTCGGTTGTCGTAACATACTGAGCGTAATTGAGTGTAAATAAAATAATAGTAATCTTTTCCTAAGCATATCACTTAGAGCCGGTACTTTATTTCTTCTGTCTTCTTGGCCGACAAGGCATCAATGATACTATTGATATTGCTGATGACCAAGTAATCATTGATAAGTATTTAACAGCTTAGCTCCTCGGATGTCTTACTGAGCGTAAATAAAATTATGATCGAAGTTACTCGTCATTAAAACCCTTTTATACGTCAGAACTTGATGACGATTTGCTTCTAAAACAATAAAAGTCTCTATGTTGCGTCGTTAATTCTGCCCTCATCGGCACATAATCTCTTCCTAAGCATATCACTGCAAAGTTAGTAAAACCTTTCCAAGGAAAAGTCTCGAGTTGTAAGCGATCAGGAAATTTCTCACGTTTATTTCTGTCACGTCTTTCAGAGACATTGATTAATTATAATTGGTTATACCGCAAAACTTAGCACGGAAAGCCTCTTGGAAAGTGTCCATCGGAATTCCTTAAGCAGGTAGACGCTGGTATTACACCTCGCGAAAAGCTACTATGACGAAGCGCAGACTTATTTAGAAGTAATTAATTGCCTTCGTCTCATACGCCATTTTCAACATTAAAAACCAATCTTACTACGTTCATTAATATGTAATTTCAATAACAGTTTCATACTTCGCGAGTCTTATGTAAAATAAGCCGCCGAAAGGATAAAAACAAAAATAAGTTAAACAGTGTGACAGTGTGTATGGCTTTGTGTATTTGTGTGTCTGTTTCTCTCTCTATGTGTGTGTCTATTTCTCTCTTTCTCTCTCTGTCTGTTTCTCTCTTTCTTTGTCTGTATGTGTGAATTCGCAAATCATATGGACATAATTGACGCTTACGAATTGTAGACTTAAAAAATGACCTATATTATCGCTAATTTATTTGCACACTTCAACATGTAAGCTTAGAGCGACAAAAATTTATTCAAAAACAATTTATGCATGTCACACTAAAGACTCTTAACTCCTGGTTCAAATGATACTATTATGTATTATTATTGCTATATTTATTTATCACGTCTCTCATTATTCAACTTTTACTGCAATGCGGTATTCATGTATTCATGTAAAAATTAAAATGGATAAATTGGTAACTTCTATCCCACCCCAGAGAATGCACCGCTTTTGCGATATCGTGTCTGTACAGGGAATATTTAAAGTCAGGAGTTCCCCAGGGCGTACGACTTTACTGACTTTATTTGAACCTTTTACTTACTTAACAATTTTCTACACCTGCCCCGTATAAACCCGTATTTCATATTTATTAGATATAATTTACGTGTCACGATGTTTGTCCGCGATGAACTAGGAAACTTTGAAACCGATCATGTTGAAATTTGTATAGTAGTATATTGTACATAACTAGTTTCGTTACTCAATAGAATAGTTTTTGCCAAATGAAATATAAAAATTATTTGATATTTTTATTACAAAAAATATTTTTGAAGGACAAGCCGTTGCAATTTCATATTTATAAGTTCAATAAGTTTCTAACAGATGGCGCTTATATTTGTTTTGACTAAAAGTTTTAAAGGAAAAAACGTACTTACATGGGTATTTTTACAACATTTTCATTTGTTAGCGTAGTATCTATAAATATATCGGACAAAGGTGTACTGGGCCAATTAACATGCTAAATGGTTAAGAACGGACACCCAATTTAATAAGATAATACCATGAAAAGGTCGAGATTCCTTTTTAGGCTTTAGCCGATATATTGTGTAAAGCTGTTGTAAAGAGATCTGAAAACCAATTTAATTGGATCCGCTAAAGCTGTAGGCATCAGTTCTAAACTTATATAGACGCCTAACTTCATATTTTATACTACATCCTAGCATCGCTTTGTGAAACTTATGTAATTAGGTAGGAGCCGCCTTTGAAAACATGTTAACCTGTGAATCTTTACATTATAATTATCTTTATGTAATACATCAATGAAAACTGCATCCAAATTAACCAATTTGGATAATAATCTGTCGTTTCGCATAATAACATGGTGTAAAGCATGGGAAACGGACAAAAATTTTCGCGTCGGTTTTCCCGGTGGGTTATAATGTAGACGTCTTCAAGGCATGAGTGAATAGGCATCTTCTAAGTTACTGCGCTCACCATCCAAGGCTGCATCTCTGCTTACCATCAGGCAGGATAGTAGTCAAGCATTTACTTATATAGAGTAAAAAAAAAAATTTTAACCGAACTTTTTGGATTTATAATATATACATATACCTCCTCGTAAAAACTTCATCAACCTAGCAGTGCAAATATGGCCCCAGTGTCGATTCTTTGCCGAAGAAGATACTTGTTAGATACATGTATTTCTCTGCTGATGGATTGTATAGTTTGTGTTATTCTTGTTGCTTGCAACTTGCAAGAACGTTATGTGAGGTTGCAACAGTCAATTATTTATATTTATAGTGGTTGATTTGAAGGAAGGTTGTTACCAGCAGCACTATGAATTGGTAGAGCTATTCTAAGAGTGTTCAATGTGATGAATTTGCAGTTGATGTTAAAGGAATGAGGGGACTAGTAATGCGTTCCCTGGAATGGAACAAATAAGAAGATAGTTGATTTGTATATAATGTTTTATTCTTATGAGACATACTGGCTACCTACTATTATTTGACCAGAAATTAAATACACAACAAACTATATGTACTAATACTAAGTCCGTTTTCCACACAACAAAGTTGCATAATTCAAAAAATCTGCCAAATGCACTTGTTCCTGTAACAATAATACAAAATAGGTCAAAACAATTTACTCTCAGGGGGTATATAAATTATATGCACATGAATTTCATGATTTTGTACCCCAACCACAATAAAAAATATCGATAGCAAATGTTGTAATACAACATTTGTTTAAATGATACTACAATAACTCCTAAACTAATTAAACGATTTTAATCAAATTTAGTACACCGTGTCCAGTTTGATCTAACTTAATAGGTAGGATAGGTTAAGTCTCAATTTATAGTCGCAAAAATATTTTATTGCAAATTATTTATTTAATATCTCACAAAGAATTAGTTCCATAAGATTCTAACAGATGGCGGACTGCTAAATTGAGTATGTATACCTTAGTCTCAGCAACACTTTGCCGGGTGTGTTAGGTTATATTGTCGCAGAACAACGCCTGCTGGATCAACTAGTAATTTTATATATTATTGTTGAAAAGACTTGTTAATAAAAAATGTATAACATAATGCTTCAAACCATTATCGGCTTATGAGTATCATTGAGGAGGCTTAGAGAATAATCCCTAGCAGTGCTTCATTACATATTGGTGAATGGGTTCTTGGCCAACGCAAATTTTGTAAGTTTTTATGCTACACGAGGACTTCCGACACGGTTTAACGACTACAATAAAATTGAAGATAAAAACTCATCGTGCCCTACGAAGCACAAAAACAGTCACCCGTATCCGGATTCGATTTTTTCGATTCGTCGATCACTTAAGATTGAAGTCATCGGCATTATTTTAATTTAACCTTGAAGTTTAAATAGCTACATATTTACTTGACATATTGAGATAAATGTTGTTGTACGTGTCAATTAACACACATTGATAACAATATCTTTTAATGGGAATTATGTATTAACTCTTTAAAGATAATATCAAATGGATAACAAAATTATGGACAACATATGTAGATAATTGCCCTAATTAAATCTTTTGGATGATAAATTTAGATTCAGACAATAGAGCCAAATTTTTCAAGTTTACAGTAACAATTAAAATAAAAAAAGTGGTCTAAGTAGACCCTCTGAGGTCAATGGCAACCAAAAAAAGGGAGTCTACGAACCACGGAAAAAATGGGAGTCCATGAAAGCTAATCATCCATCTAAAATCTTTTGTAAGCAGGTTTATTTTATCTATATTTCTATGTTGTCTGCAATTACTAAGTTAATAGTTTTGCAAACATTTACTTTGGGTTCCTCAGAATAACAGTTTTTTATTAGGAAAATAAACAAAGTAATTTTCGCGGAAGAAAAACAGTTTCGCTTTGAACGTCGAGGCACAATTCCACAGACCAACTTACGCTGCACGCGGTTGTCTGTGGCAGAGGAATGGGTTGCCGCGTTACAATACCTTTTTCTTACAACACATTTCTAACATTGTTTGCATAGACTGAATAATAGGCATGGAGGAAGTCCTCCTAAAATTGCAAAACGTTGCAAATGGCATACAATTTGTGCACTTATGTAAATATTTTTAGGTTACCTCTTTAGTATTCTATTACCTCTTTTGGGAAGCAAAAGGGATAATTGTCCAAAGCATGCAATTACTGTAATGTTTGTTTATTTACATTGCAACATAATATGATATACTTTAGGACCTTTTTTATGAAGTCAACTTATATTTTTTGTAGGGTCTTAAAACTATTTCAGTTGATTATCTAAATAATACCCTTTTAAAAATAGAAAGGAAACAAGCATAGAAAAATGTTTGAGAGAAATGACAGTTCAATACTAGTTTTCGCCGCTGCTACATCGACACACAACTTACTCAGAGCCAGTTATTTGGAAGAAATAATCGCTTCGTAACAGTAGCAGATGACCACAAAAGGAAACTCAACATAGCTTTCGATATATAAGAAACATACCTTGAGGGTAGTGCTGCTGTTCATAAGATGCAATATTCCATTTGACAGTGTGTTTTCAGATAAAATGGCAGTGTAGGTCACACCCAGTTGCATATTTTCTTTAATCTACAGAAAAATACATTGTGGTAATAAATAATGCCAAAGAATATATCTCAATATATTGATGGACATTTATTGGGAGTTAAGGGAAAATTTTGATTATAGATATGAATAAGAAATTCATTATAAATTTTTAATTTTACATTCTTTAATGGTCTTTGTTAAGCTTTGGTGAAATATGAACTTGTTTGTTAATAAATTCTAATGTCCAGAAGATATATAAGCTTGAAATTTGCTCATAATGGATGTTTCCTATGGCGCAATGGTCACCAGGCCAGACAATCGTTCAAATTTCAGGACGGCCGAAATTTTAATGATTACTTTAAATTTCTGTACTCGGTCTGACAAAGGACTTGTGAGATCAAGAGAAACAGTAACTGCTTCATCATTTTTCTTGAGCCTCTACATTTTTTTATATCTGGCAATAGCCTTCTTTATGTCCATAATGTGTAACAACTACAGAAGGATATAATGAAAATTACATATTTATATTATAGGAAAAGTTCTATACAAAAAAAAAACATAATATAAGGTTTACCTGGTGTTCCAATGAGAGCGAAAATTCTGGAAGCCAAGTTGAAATTTTGCTAGACTGCAATTTGTAGAAAATTTGTTTCGCTAACTCTTGTAATGTCAAAAAGCTACATTTCTCTGAAAAGCACATTACAAAGGTAACATATTGCATACTTGTTAAATAAATTTAAAAAAATATTCTTTAGCGAGAAAAAAAAACTGTACCTTTATAATTCAATGCAAATGAAATTTTATAAGGGGCCATTTTATTATGAAGCCTTAAATATTCTTCCTTGGTATTTGTTGTAGCATCCAACAACATGGTTATTAAGGATTTTTCTAAAGAAATTGTACAGCAGAGATTTGATGATTTATTCATGGACTGTAAATAAGAGAAAAGTAACATTTACAATTATTATGCAAACATAAGTGCACAATAACAGCTAAATTCATTGAAAAGGGTATCATATTTTGTATATAGACGCATGTAGTTACAGTGACCCATGAGTTTCCATTTTTTATACAGCATTTAAATTTGTCTTGTAATTACCTTCATAAAAATTATTCGCTTGGCCAGTACGTCAATCTATGCCTGTTAGTGGCTACTGTTATTACACTTCTTCTAAAAGTACTACTTTGAGAGGATGTGTAAAGCCATTGGGACTAATTGTTATTGTTTTAAAACCATCACATAACCTTGTAAGAGGACTGCAGTTTAAGAGAAAAGGATTCACAGTCAGCAGTAGGCTGGTTAAAGGAAACCAACAGATTTTTTCATCCAAATCTAAGTTAACTGGTAATAAAATGTATTATAAAGAAAGTCTGCCTTTCTCATATATACTAAAAAGGTGTACAGGACAATAAATGACTAATAAACGTATTGAAATATTGTTCTTACGTCATGTGGATTAACTTTGATTGTTTCTACAATCCATTGACCCCATTTGAAATTAGCTAATATGTTTGCATTGGCAGTTTCTTCTTCATATTTAACATCGGTTACAGAAAATAGTCCAGGTGTTGTTGTATTCTGAAAATATATAATGACAAAAGTAAATAAGGATAAAGGAAAATAAAACATTGTTGGAAATCATATTTATATGGTATCAATGTCACTAGTTTTCTCTCCTTTTCTAAAGAAGACTAGAGCTTACCAACAAGCTTAACCAACAAATTCAAAAGTAAAATTTTATGTCAGCCAAGATTTCCAACATGGCTGAAGCAAGACCAATGGCTTAATATGCAATACATATACAATACAATAATATTTGCAAGAAGCATGGGTATAAAAAAGATCACATTAATAAAATATAAAGTCCTCCAAGTCCCGCCTGTTGAGCTATGACATTTTAAAACTATCCTAAATTAATGTAAACATTACATATTATTGAATTATATGATGCACTGATAATAATAATTTTCAAATTTAAATAATGTCCAAGCAGGTATTATTATAATTGAATGCACTTTACTGTACCGTTCTAACTGCTGACTGATCCTTTACTGTCAAAGTAAGTGATTGGGCAATAATTGTTCTACATTAATTTAAACAATTATTTACAATACAAGTTCCAAGGTAAGAATGACAATAAAATATACAATAGACTCATGCCAAAATAATAGTGTTTTTGAAAATTAATAAATGCAGGTTACTCTCTATGATCATATACGCAATATATACTTCCAAATACAATATAATACATCCATATTTTTTACTTACAGAACTCCACCAATATTTCCTATATCTTTGCCACTGAATAAATCCTTGTGTGATATCCTGTTGGAGCATTATAACATTGAACTTCAGTTCTGAATTTTTAGTTACTGTGCAGACCTCATTACTATAGTCCATATTAATCTCATTGACTTGATCCGGAGAACATTGGTCAATGTATCCATAGCATATTCTATCCTTTTCATCCTTGAGTTGAGCAACACTTTCAGCAAGCAGATATACTGGGTAATGTTGCTTAGTTTTTGTATATATTGACTGAAGCCAATCCTTGTGAATATTTTTAAGTAATATTAAACTTGGTTTTTGTAGGCCATAAGTAATATTATGTGTAGCAGATTGGTTTATCTTGAAAAATGTTGCAAGATTAAAAACTTTTTCAATTTGATTTCTCATTTTTCTTCATCTCAGGAGAAACAATATCATTATTTTCTATTTCATGCAGGGGAATATTTCCTGGTGGTGCTACGAAATAGTCATCTTCTGTTATAGATGCATTTCTTAATATGTCTTTCTGACAATCACCTTGGGTAACCTTATCTTCTCGTAAATACAAATTTCTGAAATAAGTCATAACTTAAAATATTTGAAATTTAACATATTTTAAATTAAAATTGAATAATAAATACATAAGATTAAAAGATATATGACATTTTTTAATCTTTTTATAAATAATGCTTCTAGAAATATATATTTTCTGAACTCCTACTACATTTTTTGTGAGTTTATGTTAATACGGATGAATCTAGTGAAGTTGATATGGTTAAAAATTTGCAGTTTGAAAATGTTTCTTAAATGTTGCAGGATCATATCTGCTGAATCCAATAGTTTATATTAGTATTACAGAAAGATCTATTATAGTTTATAAAAAAATAAAAAAGTATAAAGGCATAAAGTAGCAAGTTGGAAATGAGGTTGCCGAGTAGTTTGTCTAAGCCTGGGTATCATAACCTCTTTGTAGTCATATTCAACATGGCCCTGTGTAAAGCAAACAGAACAGTCAGTACAGTCTTTATTTAAATAGGGCTTCGCCAACAAACTACAATCTAATAATAATAATAATAATAATAATTACTCACTCATTCTCTAATACTGAATATAAAGGCTGCACATTATCTGTATTTATATGCAGAATTTTATTTGCAAATTCAATAGAATCTTCTAAAATTTGAACTCCTTCAGTAGTATCACATTTAACCAATGAAAGCCTTTCCAAAAGGGATATTGTATTTGAATCTATATTTATTTTTTGTTGTTGAGTCTTCTCCAAAGTTGACACAGGAGTTAGAGGAACCTTTGACGAGTAACTTCTCGATAAGATTTTCAGATATTTTGGTATATTGTACGTAGTAATTCCTAGTCGGTAGATCATAATTATTATTCGTGAAATTCAATTATTTTATTAAATTGTATAATGAGCATTTGTTTTGTAATGACATAACTTCAAGAGTTCAAGACCTTTGCTTAGGCATGGGCAAAAAATATCGATATATCGAAATATCGATATTTTTTTCAGAAAATATCGATATAAATCAACGATAT
>DWJN01002257.1:0-15672 GCA_018248895.1 Carystus phorcus | reverse complement strand
ATAATAAGGCAGTAACAGAGCCCAGTAACGTTTACAAACAGAATCTATTTTGACTCCCACTCATCCAAAACCCTCTTATAACACCATAATACCATACATTTATTTTAACCATTCTCGTAATGTTTATAACCCTTTCTGTGACAAGTTACAAAACATTCGTATGTTAATTTTATTACGACTCGCATGAAAATGGGTAAAAGTGCGAATTATTGAGAGTAGGGAGGCAAACATGGTTACAGTTTGCGTGGTAATGCCACAATGCAGTCGTTTGTATAATATTTCGATTAAGTATCAAAGTACAAATGAGCATATCATAAACATTGCTATGACAGCAAATAGATATATGTATATGCGATAGATACTTAGCTAAGACTTGTTGTATTAGTTCAATGATTTGTATAAAATTTATCATTGAACAATAAGCGTTTGGCTTACTTCGTTGTTTTTATGCGTTTTTGATGTAACGAATCGATGGTCTTAAGCCGATCTCTGCAGTTCGCGATATAACCTACTACGCGGCGTAATAAGGATCTTGGAATTGGAGATATCCCATCTCTGCATCGACCCGTTTTATCCGAAAATGAGTTTTCACCTACAGGGCTTCGAAACAAACGCTAAATGTTTTACGTATTTCTGTTTTGGTACCGAAATGCAAATAAAATCTAAATTTGCGGATCCTCCACTTTAAGACATAGAATACCTACGTGCATTTACCACCAAATGGATGAGGCTAAGTGAGCTCAATTCGGATATTGAGATAAAAAGAATATACAATAATTTGGACTACTAGTAATACTAAAAGTATCGTTGTCGCGTTTAGCATTCATGCGTCTAGCGTGTTAAAGCTGTGAGAAGAAAACAATTCGTAGTGTTATGTAAGGCACTTTAGCGTATTCATCGTTGCCTCATTTATATGCCGCCAAAAGTAAATATCTTGAAAGCGTTCCAGAGATATCTTGTCATAGAATCTACGTCAGGTTATTGACAAAAGTGATAGATCAATAGCTTTTCAGAAACACAAGTTTCCACTTTTCTACTTTAGTTCTTCGATCTTTAACTTTGTATTGAAAGCTTTATTGAAATAGTAATTGATTGCATTCATTTGATAAAATCGATAAATATCTCAAAAATAAATATGTGAAGTTTTTTTTTTCATCATTTAATATTAGCATCACCACAGAGATCTAATTTAATATGTATTAGTGCTTAGTATAAATTAGCGCTTAAATTTCCACAAGCGGAGGAAATTAAGATGGTATGGACAACATAAATAAAACATTACTAAAGTTATGACCCAAAAACAAAAATTTATCCGACATATGTATGTATAAACATCTGCCCCACCCCGGAATGAAAATCAGGATTACTTGGTTCGCTAGCAAGGTCAGCACAAACTAAGCTATGAGCTCGTAATTGAATATACTGACAGGAAAATAAAACAGGTAAGTTTTCAGAATACTTCACTATGAAGTCTGAAAGTAACTGATTTGGAGAATATTTAGAAACTGATGTAAATCTGCCTTTATCATTCATTTATTTGAAATGGATACAATCTCAGGTTAAAGTTTTTCTTTTGGAGTTGTGATACATTTATTTTATTATCCCCATTTTTTCAACCCGTCGTTCGTTTTGGAGAGTTCACAAACAATTTGGGAGGCAACTAAATTGCGCATGTGAGTTATTCATGAAACTATTGAAACTAAGGAAAATTAATCAGAGGTAGTGTATTTCAGTTATGTTACTTCGGACGGGACGGTGCTCAATTTAACACCTAACTTTGATTAATTTAACTTGAACAAGTTCCGCAAGATTAGAACAACGGCGTATGAAGTGCAGTTTACCTGAACCTCTTGGAATTCTTTAAATATTTTCCACGAAACTTAATTTACGATGACATTAAAACCATTGCCACGGAGAAACAGTCTAATGGCTATGAATTATTCAAGGAACATTATCATTATTTACCTGGTTAATAAAAAAATCTGGTACTAACAACGTTATCAAGATTTATAAGTGTTTTACAAATGTAGCAAAATAGTATCTGTCGTATGAATGTTCGTAATGAATGTTTATTTTAAAATCGTACTTGTTTATGATATCACAATTGTTAACGTATGTGTCATTCGCGATACAGATCCTATTACAGAGTTCAGACTTTGTAAGTTTACTTACTAGACCCCCGAATTCATCCGAGAAAACATTTAATAACGTAATTGTTACGAATTACTCTGGTGTGGTCACCTGCTACTATGTCCAAAGCGATTCCTAATAGATATGGTTTCTTTAAAAATGAGACGCTCTTTTTTCGCTATGTCTTGAAGCAGTGGCGAGAAGCTAGTATTGAACTGTCATTTATTTTCCAAACATTTCTTTTTTTTCTATATTTAAATTTCGAGCATAGAGCAGTTCAATACTAGGTTCACCACTGCTTAACGATCAAAAGATTTTATTTTATTTACATTTTATCGTGCACACTAATATGATCCCTACGCGCTAGGTATTTGTTTAGTCGTGGACAGAAGGGACAATAGAAATAACACATCGCTAACACCCGCGACCGGAGAGAAAACATCTATCTGTCACATAAATGTCTACCCCGACATGGTATCACACGCGAGACACCTTCGCAAGGTCATTATAAACTAAGCTTCGGAGTGGTCAATTATAGAGCTTCCAAGAACAATTTTCATAACTTGTTTCACGTAAATCACTTTTAATTTATTTTTAACCTTATACAAACTTTTAAAGTTCTCTGTCTCATGCAATTTTACCGCTTCAAAATTGAAATATTAAAAATAATTTCTAACCGTTCCCTCACACAATCTTAACAACAAAATTTATGGTCGTACGTCTTGGTCTGCTGTTTCAAGTTGTGCGTTATCAGTCAATTTTTTTCGCAGCATGTGGTCGCAATCCTCCATGAACAGCAGCAACACAAAAACAACATCGATACGTCGTCAACAAAGAAAGATGAGAAAAAAGAAAACCAGTACTGGCTGTAAAGCAAGCATCCTGCGGAAATCGACGAGTCGTTTGACCGCTGACTCCGGTAAAAAGGTAGCATATTATTATTGACTTAATAATATTATAGATAATATCACCCTTATACGAAGCCCTTCCACCAATAAATCAGTTACCGTTAGTCTTTTATTATTAATTAAATAGACTAAGAAAAACAATTACAGAATCTTCTTTAGATTTCTCAACTGATTTTTCCTTATTTTTGTCTAGTAGTTAGTAACGAGCATTAGTGTTAGCAAAAAAATTCCTTTTTATTTCAATAAATTGATACCCTTCCGTCATGTTTTGTAAGGACGTAGAAAAATGTACGGTGATATAATTACCGAATGCAGAAGAATATAAAAAAATGTTCGGAACGTGCAAATTCATATTTATTTTTTCAAACAAGTGTTGCTGGATATTGACAACTGACTGTGTTGGTAACCCAACAGATATTTTTTTTTTTTTTGACTGGCAACAATTTTTATAATTGTCACATTTTGCCTTCTTCTTACTTTAACGTTTAAGCGGTTCAACTCATGTGTCAAGAAAATAAACCGTTCACAATCCACAGCAAGGCATTTTTATTACAATATACATACTCGTATACAGTCCACTCGAGATGAACCCAGTAGTAAAGTAGCAAAACAGAGAGTAGGCACAAAGTGACGAACAAGACACAACGAGGCTGGACCGATGTTAATTTAATTAAAGCTCTTTCAAGTTGCTTTTGACTAATACTACAAACGTATCTAATCTTAGACGATTACAGAGACAGATTCAGCCCTGTATTTACCAAGTTACCACCATTTCTGTTGTATACGTCGATTCGAGCGCTACTACGATATTTTTGTACTAGAACATGTCGAAAATAATATTAATATTACACCTGCTCCCAAAGACAAGAAGACACCTGCTTTTTTCAGAATTTATATCATTACTGTCAAACGAATATGTGATCGGGATTGCAGCATAATTTATTATTTACGTGTATTTACGTTACATAAAATCGGTAACATTGTAACAATAATGTTAGAAATTTATTTCAAAAACCTATTTTCGTACCGTATTGAATTGTATAAAAAATAATTAATTAACTTATAATATAATACGTATATACACAAATTAACGCATTGGTTTGCGCCCCGAGCATTTTTCGTAAGGCCTCTTAAGAAAAAAATTTTTTTAATCAATTAGTATAAATTCCACTCATCTTTTGTTTTGTAATTTGAAAAAAAAATTGCTAGCTGAAGCATACTTTCACATAGTATGACCATAGAGAAACTATACGTATGACATAATTTATGACAACCTGCAAAGTAAAATAGTTAGTAGTAGTTTCGATGGCTATAAATTGTCTTATCTCTGTAATAGCATAAGCAGCCTGTTTTTACTCACATGAGATGGTCTATTGAAGCTACGCTATCAAATATCACTTTTAAGACTACACCATGTCTAGATAGATAGATAGATAGATAGATAGATAGATAGATAGATAACTCTTTATTGTTTGTACACCATAAAACAAAAAGTTAAATGTCTATTAGGTATACACTCATTTTATATTTGACCATTAACTAACTAATTTGTTTAGGGTTTTTTAAACATATATTTATCGTTTATAATTATATGTTTGATCTGCATCATCGAACATAATTGATCTGTTTCTATATTTTATTTTGAATAAACCCTTGCACAAATATTCAATATGTTGCAGGTCGCATAAACAAATAAGAGCTAAAATCATGATACGGAAACATTCGTAACTTATTTGTAACATCTTCCCTTGTCGACAATAAAACAAAGTATTTTTCCTAGAGAAAAACCGAGTCCCATGTTCAAATTTATACGTTATTTCTAAGCTATTATCTAAAGCAGTATTAAAGAAAGAGAAAAAATAGAAAAAGAACATCTACAAATGAAACGAAATTTAATGCTTAGAGTTGTAATCATTAAATTGCTTTCATTGCATTTTATCCAAGATAGGATTTCGAAGACCACGCCCCCTGTCTCTCGTCAATCCATCCGCCTAAGTGACAAACTAATTTATGAAGCAAAAACATTCAGTTCTCGCCAAAAATATTTGTAGTATTTAGTCACTTCAATAAAAAGTCAGATCGAATTACTGAGGCATATCATTTATCTATAAATGGCCTATAATGGACGATAATAAACGAAAATGTAAATATACGAAATTGTTTTATTGGTATTATTTATTTTTAGCCCCCTACAAAGCGCAGGTTTCTCCTCATTACTGAAAAGCATAGGGCATACTCCACCACGCTGCTCCAGGTGGAGGTATGACTGATTATTGATATTTATTTATTACTAAAATTTTTGGATATTTTTTAATTTTATTTTCATTAACAAAGATTTAGAAGTCTGTAAATTATTGTGTAATATAACATATTAACTACTTCAACGGTATTATTATGACATGAAACTGCTATGTCATAGTTATGATCTTTATCATTGACATTAATAATTGTGTATACTCGATTTTAAACAAGTTGTATACAAATCAGGTCAGAAGTCAGTCAGAAGTTACGCTATATTTAACCTTCGATTACCAAAAGATGCAAGTCGCTTTTGAATATTTTATATGGTTATACAACAAAATATCTCCCGTGATAAGTAAGTTGGGTTTGGTAACAAAATAAAGACATATTTTCCACGTTTCACTGCTTCAGAACCGTAAGCATTGACAGAAGCAATACTATAAACATGCCTATGGCTCGGAGAGGTTGGTAATATACGAAAAGTAGAACCAATATGCAGCCCGAATTATACAAGTTATAACCAATAAGCTATAAGCAATTTAAAATGGGACAACACTTTTACGAAGTTCTTTTCTTATTCTCGAAAACGCAAATTTATAGAAAATTGGAAACATGTCTTTATAAATAAAAAATGTATGAAATGTACACTAGTAGACCCGGTAAACTTCGTATACCTTGGAACATTTGTCACGTTTTTATAACATTTCTTATCAATGCTCATCTTCTATTGACCGTAGCGTTTGTTATATAGCCTATAGCTTTCCTCAGTAACTGACAAATAACACAAAAAGATTTTTTCAATTCGAACCAGTAGTTCTTGAAATTAGTGCGTTCAAACAATCAAACTCTTCAGCTTTATAACATTACTATAGACTATAGATGTTACTTTTATAATAAAGTACGATGAGAAGGATATAATGTCTTGAAATTGACATTGAATTCTGTTTATGTAGTAGGTATTTTCTTGTTTTTAGGAGTGATTGAATTCCTAATTCAATTCATTCTAATTCAGATTTAATAAATATTTTCCTAACAAAAGACAATGTTGCAAAAAATATTTCCTTAAATAAATATTAAATTCTCAAATGTCTTGTTTACACTACAAAGGGAAGTCTAATATGTGTGCTCGAATACCTACACGGCTTAGAAGTCGAAAAGAGGGAGCCAAACAAGCAATTTCTCAGAATGCACCATTCTTCAAGCAATTTCTACTGGAAAGTGCGTTTGTAAAACACAAAGCACAGTTGAGTCAATATTGAAAATAGCTTTAGCAGGTTGACATAGGGTACATTCACACACAAAAGTTACGATGCTATTTTTAAAAATGGCTGACCTTTAAAACTACAAATGAAACACTTAGGGATTATATAACCTTTAAAAATGCCAATATCAAGGCAAAAAGCATAATTATTTATTAAGTATTTAATCTACACTCATTGCGGAACTTTTTTTTTAATTTTAATGTTCGTGAACTTTGTATTAATATAAAAAAAATTGTGTTTGTACGTACATAGAAACATACCTTACAGCGATTCATATATGTTTATGAACTGCTTTTGTTCAAAATCTATGACATCTTAAAAGCAAATGATAAAATTTATTATTCCAGTTTGTAGAAAAATTGGTTCGTTGATATTCGTTCGGCATACTGATATCGGATACGTGCCTGATGATGTATGGAAAACTGTGGGCGCTTTCACACGTGAGACAAACCTATATTTTATTGTATCCTTTATTTCTACTCGTATGTTGAGACGTTGAGAGATGCAGAATTTTCCCCATTTCGTCGCTCTATATTGACACACTGTATTGTGTGAACATCACTTCGACGAATCCACTAAATTGGATTGTAATACCAGGAAAACTATGAGCAAAAGTGTAAGAAGTCTTTTATCTGTTAGTATTTCGGTAATAAATAAAATGAATTACAATAAAACACTTACTTATTTTCTAAATATTTCGGAGAAATTATAACCTTATATAATCCCAGCAGAATATTTATCGGATCTCCTTGAAATGCCTAGAAGGACAAAATATTTCAACTAATAACGTAACAGATTTCTGTACTGACCTAAGTGTAAAACGTTAAATAACCAAATACATAAATTATTTCTGTAACAGTCTACTAATGTCTTGCAAAATTCCCTAAGACGGTTATAATCTTCCGAGAAGTTAGTTTAATAGGGAATTTATTTAAATCATAAGAGCTATTCATCTAGAAACGTTAAAATGTATACGTATAGCTGGTAGTGATGTTCGCACGATAATTGGTATTGTAATTGATTAATGCTTTCTTTACCTTATTATCTTCATATATATAAATTACGTGTCACGGTGTTTGTCCGCGTTGAACTCCTAAACTACTTAACCGATTTTAATCAAATTTTGCATACGTGTTCATTTTGACTTGAAAGATAGCTTCGCTTACATCTCAATTTATTGTCGCAATGTTATTTAATGCAAATTATTTGTTTAATATCTTACAAAGGATTAATTAGTTCCATAAGATTCTAACAGATGGCGGTGTAATTAATCGGCTAAATTGAGTATGTAAACCTTAGTCACACCAACCCGTGGCCGAGTCTGCAAGTACCTATTTTTATGTAATATGCAGAAGAAGCATATTATTATAAAATTAATAAAAATAAACATTACACACACTACCATTCATTTGACACGCATACAGGCATAATAAAGACGGGTGTTAGTTATTTGTGACATAAGATCATAGTAATGTCAGTACTGGCATTACTTTTTAAGTTATCGTTTACGTTACAAAGTATATTTTAATTATTTTAAATTCTCTAATTTGAAAATTAATTGCACCTAGCATACAAACTTATGTTAAAATAATGAATAAAAATTAAAAAACACATTTTCCTTTTTTACCTACACTGAAAATGATGACATACAAATATTTTGAACAAACATAACTATAAAAAAGTGATAGGTTCTACATTTCGGTTCTACACTTTTACGGAACACAAATACAATTTCCACAAATACTGTGACTTATCAATTATCATTGTCAACGAGAAGTCATACCAGTTGGCCGAGTCGCAAATAAACTGCCGAAAAGGAAAGTTTAATTACTAAAAGAGGTAACTTTAATATGTTTGATGTCACAAAATTCTCTCAAACTTTATTTTGTTAGGTACGTTTTATCCCCTTGCTGTACGATCCTGATTCAACAAGTGGTGAACCACAGTAGGAGAGCAATCTGTATTGAATTACAGAACTTCGCGCCATTTCATTTTAAACATCCTGAACAAACAAAATAATTTATAAACGGAAAATATTTAATTCTATGTAATGTTCTGATAAAACTTGTAAGTCTATTATTTGTTCGCAAGTACGTAGCAAGTACGTAATTACTGACGTAATTATATCACGCAATAGCAAATGCTTTATTTATAATCATCATGGTTGTGGCTTCATAGTATGCGATCAACCATAATTTATTTGTATGTATAGTTTCTGAAATAGTATGTGACGTATCAGCAACTTTATTCAGAATTCGCTTAAGAAAGTTTTGGTACAAAAATAATATTGTCCGGCCACAATTTATAAACAATATTTTGTTAACACTACTTATAATATAAAAACGATGATATCGAAAATAAAAGGTTCGTTTAAATTGTATTTATCCGTCTATTATAATTTTCCGTTGTTGTATTGTGTACAAATACAGTTAATAAAAATACTTCCTTTTAGAAACAGAGAATTTATTTGAACTTATGTAGGGTCGGGTAAACCGTAAAACAAGGTAGTGTGTAACTGAAAAGGGTAACGCAGCTTCAGATTAGGAAATATGAAGTTCTTACAAAACATTTCAAATAAGTGGGCGCAAGACATAAAAACTGCCGAGTGCAGAAAGCCACCCACCTGACAACACAAGGACTGCTTTTGTAAGGGAAAAAACACAAGACATCTTTATATAAGTTATCCCACTGAATGATTTTAATTTTAGAACACTGCGTAATATCCCCGCCGTTTAAAATATTGCGGTCGCTTTTTGTTTTGTATTTGTCATTTGTAGGTATTGGCCATTGGATTTCATATCGTATGTTTTTATGTATAAAGCAAACAAACGAGCAGACGAGTCACTCGATCGAGTGGTCGTCGGACACCAGAACCTCGAGACGATGCGTTACTGGCCAAGATAGTAGACCAGAATATATATTAAAATTAAAAACCTTTTTTTAAAACAAACTATTATTTAAATGCCCTCAAAAGAATAACTTTTCCTTTAAAACTTTTGCTATCAACTTATAACGTCATTACACTATTTATATGATATAAAAGCTTAGTCCTAACTTTAAGCAAAAACTAAGTGATAATTATTATCTATCTTCCTATTAGCCATTTATAGTCGACAGCTGGATAGACCTCGGGCCCTCTGAATCCAGTTACCGCTGCCTTCTTCAGGTCCTCCGTCCAACTGGTCGATAAGGGACCTGTGCTTCTTTTACTGAGGCGTAGTCGCCATTGAAGGACTTTTCGACCCCATCTATTGTCCGTCTTTCGAAGGATGTGGCCTGCCCCTTGCCATTGAGCCACTTAAGCCGCCTATTACGAGCTATGTCGATAACCTTTGTTCAGCTAAAAATTTCATCGTCGTTTTGAATCGTTTTGAATCCTATTATCAATTAATGAATAACATTAATGATTTTTTTTTTTAATTTAAATTTTTTAAAGTTTCAAATATTACGAATTGTGATATATTTCGGTGCCATAAACCTTTTACTTAGTAAAGCAGACCTGGAGTGACATAGATAAATTCTAGCCGGAACGAAGTACCACAATATCAATAAAAAAATAAAAATATAATTGGTAAAAGATAATTAGTAGGGAAGCAGAAAAAAATGGGACTACTACTGCGGTCAGTGTTTTGTGGTATGCGTAGATCGTCACTCAACATTCATACCAATTCTAAAACCGCTTCGTTATATATTAATACTTAGATGAAATCCTCGGAGCAGCTGGTACTATTTAATGTAACACGCAAATTTACAATATAGATACCTATTAGTTTATTTGTGGTATTGTATGAATTATGGACTGGCCGTGCTTCCTTCAATATTAATTGTTAGGGGCTTAATAACAATATCGGTCCACAACACTAAGGCAATCTATCTCGCCTTATAATTAATTTGTTAATTGTGAAACCATTACACAAACCTCTAAATGTAAATACATTTATCTAAAAGATGTCATTATCTACATTTAGAAAGTACTAAGTTTGTGATTATTTCAAACTTTGGAAATTATAATGGATACTAAAAAAGAACTTATGTTAAGTTAGTATTAGTTACTTTGCCTCAATTTAGGACTACTTTATTTTGTACTATTTTATTTCGTATATTGAATTTCCGTACATTAACACCTAATATAACACATATCCTTAATGGTACCATTAACTAGATATTATGTTGATGAGAAATTTATAACACGCAATATTAATTCAAACGTTACACAGTCATAACTAGCTTCTTGAAACCGAACAATTCTTTATGCAAGCCTAATCTATTAAACTGTTGTGAACGTTAAAATCAATCAATAAAACTGATTTATTACAGTTAAACAAACAGCTATAAATCAACGCAAGCGCGGCTGCGACACACTTCATTCAGCGTCCAGTGACGTTGCAAATAAAGCCGTGTCTATAGTCCTACAGTAACAAAATGTTTGACTTTGGAAGTTAAGGTTATTTCAAGCCACGAACGAATGTAGTCATCCATTCGTAAGTCCAAGCAAACCTCTGCACTTGGGACACTACTTGAATATGGACGAAACAAATGCGCCTCTGAATTAAATTTCAATGGTAGTTGTACATGATGGTAAAATTTCGTAGTTAGCTCCACTCCAACTTCTTGAAATATAAATAAAAAATTAATGTCTAATGGCATTGCCCACTTTTCAATCCTGGATGAATGTAGTAAGGCTGACAGTAAGTGTTAAAAGTAAAGAGAAAAAACATACATATATCTATAAAGTACGTTATTTCAATCACCTCTAAGAAGGTGTTTTACCTGTTTAGCTAATTACTGCCTTCTAGAAAGAGCTGCATAATGTTTTAATTATTTCCGGTTGTAGTGACGAAGAGTCAATAAAACTGCGGGCTCTCGTTTACGACTTAAGGCAACCATCAATGATATTACTAACATCTATGAGTCAAAGTGACTGTATATTAATAAATTTTTCGTCTTGCATAAGACAGAAAAAGTGAAACACTTCTTTACACAGAAACAACCTTTTAATGACTCAAATCCTAAATACACAGTCTAGTTTGAACACGACGCGAATACTGTCACTGAGAGCTGAGCGGGGTTTTAAATTCGTTTAGGTCAGCATAACTTTAAACCTTCATAAAATGAATATTTCCAGTCAGAAATTCCATAATAAAATAAAATCGTCCCATTTTTATTCAATTGCTACCGTTTTATTCAATAACAAGTTCCATGAATGTTTTGCAGTATTCCTTTCATACGTAGTCATAGAAAACTATTTGACATCACATGGTAAAAAACTAACTGGCGATTCTGTTGCTCACCGAACTTTGACAGGTAAAAGTTTATTGCAAACCTGCACTCTAGTGACTGCACATTTTAAACAAAATACGGCCGCCAAGGTATCAGTGTGCATCCTTTGATATTATTGATGTCTATGGATAACTGGGAGTACTGTGACCATTTACCTGGGATTTTATAAAATAAAGATCTACCTATTGAACAAATTACCTGCTTACTTTAAAAGATGTAGGTAATATAGTTACAAGTAAAGCGGTAAATAAATATAATATAAACAAGTACATAGAGATGATATTACAAAAGCTCAAATATAATGATAATGATATTTTTTTAATAACGTTCAATGGCTTAACATATTTTTTGAAGTATCACTAAAAACTGTGTTCAAGTTTCCCAAAATTGGTTTACTCCTTTCGAAGCTCCTACCGAGTTTGGTATATTTTATTTTTAACGCCTGTTATGTGAAAATCCACGACATCAAAATGCTTTGAGCTAGCTACAAAATGTAATTTTAAGTATTTAAGTTATTCGAACTTCTGTTGCGTGTAAGATAATTTCAAAGTGCTGGCTCAAGATTATTATATCTACAACACACACCAATACCTACTTTAAACACTAAAATAATATTTAAATATTAAAGAAATATTCAATGAAAAACTTCGTACGTTAGCATAATAACTTGAAGACTTCAGTCCATTCAAAACACTGATATATTATAAGTATATCATTTTCATACACTTTAGCAGGACGCACCGACTAACGAACAAATACGCCATTCTATAAAGTAGCCGTCTCTTGATGTACGTTATACGAAGGAATCACCAACACGTTACCAGTCAATAAGAAAGCATTACCAAGGAAGAAGAGAGGCGAAAGAGAGAGAAGACAGCACTGGCTCTCAAGCTCCCAACCAGAACACGACAAATGATTTAGGGGCTGACTTAAGCAAAATGTTTTACGGTTCCTTTTGGTCGCAAATCAAAATCATTTACTTATAAATAAGTGACATGAAATTATTTCAGTCCTTATTTTACCACTCAGTGGTGTACGCAGTAGCCACTTATACAAGTAAAGGGTGCTATACCCGTTTTCCGTTTCGGAATTAACCTGGGTGGTACAAAACCCAACGACTTTCAAGAGGAAATTCATCTTTTAGTCTCGTCCACTGCTCTGCTTCCGAAGAAAAAAGATACGTTTGGAAACTATATACAGTTTGTGCGGCATGTCGATTGTCAATTTGCAAGGGACTATTGACCCACTCGAATTACTCTGAAGTGGGACACTAACTGCCCTGAATTTCCAATCACCTCTTCAATCGGTACTTTTATTCAAAATTTTAGCATAAACTAAAAATTTGGTATGTAAAGCTAAGCTAAGCTTTTATTTAATTTTCTAGCTAAATTTTTAATAAATATTAACAACAACAAGAATTTGGGTAGCTGTATGGATTTAAAAACGAGTTCTGATTATTTTACCCTTCCGTTTTAAAGAACAATGCCCACTTCCCATACATTTGAAAACCCGACAATGAAAGTCAATGTATAAATATAATGAATGGTAGAAGGACTACCCATCAGATTAAGTATATTGCACGTTAAACTTGGAACGTAAATTAATTTGATGCTCCATCGGTTTCTTATTTTGTCTTAAGTCAAACCGTTGCCAAAATTATGATCGGATTTCAAAGAAAAACACGGAGAATTCAATTTCATTAATTAGTTAAATCTTTTTACGCGTCTGCTTTGCTGAATGTAATTTTTTCTGCTATAATTAAGTAGTATAAAGTGTTTAAGCATAAAGCAGAAAAATCCTAAATGATTATTTGCAGAGTGAAAGAAACAACATACAAAGGGACATATTTAACCTTATTATTAATTCACTTTAAAGAACTAAACGTTTTTGTATTAACTGTGTTGCAATTTGCAACATCATGAATAATTTTAAAGTGAAAATATATAAAAAAAATCTAAAAAAACAACTCTCCTGTAAATGTTTTTTTTTTTCTTAATTCAACAATAAGAAAAAATGCTCGAATATTTATATATGAAGAGAAATAAAACTTATAAGAATCTGTTTTGAGAACTATGTATTTAATATAGAATTTCTTAAATTATATTATCGTTGAAGTATTTACGTGGCATAAAAAATGTGCTCCTATTACAAATTTGATCCTTATTTTTCTTAGGTCCATACACGAAGATTGAAGGAATACTCAGTTATCCAGAAGTTTGTGCCAAGCTCATTAACCCTAACCATCAGAAGGGTATGCGCCCGCATCTTAGGAAGGTAGCTGATCCTAGCAAGCGTTTCGGTAAGTTCAATCATCTGAGGTTCACAGGTTTAACCAAACAATTTATATAACCAATCTAATCTAACATCTAAATCCTTAAACAGATTTAGCCCACATTTTTCTACTTTACGATTACCTTATCGATATAGAAGCAACTTTTAATGTGTTTTAATGTGTGTTATAGATACAATTGTTTCTAATTTATTTCCAACCCTTGGTCGGTGGCAATTATACAGTTAAAAAAAATATATCACCAAGTAGTGATAAATCCCTTCAAAATCATTATTTTTATCTGGGTATGGAATAATAGCACCGAATAAATTTAAAAACTATTATGGTTACAGGAGTTATTGTGTACTTTTTAAAATATTTTTTACGTTTTCTTCTCTATATATTGTAATAAATGCGATTTTAGATTTACCATTTTATAATTACCACAGATAGTAGTGATATATGTACATGCAAACATGACATGAAACAGTTGATATGTCATTGATAATAAATCATTCGATAACAATTGACATTTTGGTACAAAAACAAGTTAGATTAATTATTTTGTTCATGAAAAATATAATCTAGTATAATATTTGTATTATTAAAATTAAGATCTATATAAAAAACTATTTGGAAAAAATTAGGAGAAAAATGTGAGAAAAAAAATGTATCCTCTCCCAATTTTTTCCATGAACCATCACTAGTCTAGGCAAACATAATCGTGATAATGCTAGCGTTGATGTCACCCATATTGTAATTGTTTGTTTAATATCTAAGAAAAACTAGGTGGTCATAAATATTCAAATGAGTGTCTTAAAATAAATACAATAGTTGCCCATATCACTCGTGGTACATACATATTGAGCGAGGGTTTATATTTAGCCGCTTGGAACTAATTGAAGCTCAATTTACGTAAAAGCTTAAGTAACTTTTAGGGAATCAGCAGGTATATTTAACTTTTCAGACGTGGGCTTAACGAAGGATGGAGACTTTTTTGGTTGGTACATTATAGCTTGCTGGCTTTGTTTTGTTCTCTGTAATATGCTTTATAACAACTTTCAATGGTGATGGTTTGAAATAATATCAATCAATATTATTAATTCTAATTTATCTGGTTCAATTACTCACATTTCTAACAACTCTCGAAAGATAACATTTATAATATATAATGTATCTGAATTATAAATACCTCCCGAATAGGCAATGTTTAAAATAAAATGTTAATATCATAGAAATAATAGCAGAATTCAGTTGATTCCACGGCAATACTGATTATTAATGTTCTCTTAATCCCCTTTGTTCTGAGGTTTATGCTTGGTACGTGATAATAATTAATCTTTATTTGGCCGGAATTTCGGCAGCTACATTGAATATTTATTATTTAATGCACATTGGAGCTTATGTTGCGCACATACTGTTAATGTATTAGTAAATAATAATGATAGAATAATAGTATGTATTAATGTTCTAGGTACTTAGCACCTACTGTAATTATATATTAGTAAATAATTGGACCCTGTTAAGCAGAAAAGATCCATCAGCATTTTTGTAATTTTGAGTAAATCTACCTTTTTGAAAA
>DWJN01002256.1:0-15674 GCA_018248895.1 Carystus phorcus | reverse complement strand
TTCGGAACTCATAGCCATAATAACGTGCAGCGGCGGCCGCCGCGCAAGTCGCGAATAATAATATTCGTAGGCGCAGTGAGTACGTCCGTTAACAAAGGCGCACTCACGACGACTGATAATTTCTTATGAAACGTTTTCTTTACTTTACAACCTTACTTTTACGAATACGAATATGAATAATTAGAATTGGTCCTATGCAGATATGCTTCTGTTAGGATATATTTTTGTCAGAATGAATATCCGGACTGGCTTATTTTATTTATTCGCACATTTCAGCGCAATCGGACATGGTCCTTACTGAGTTTTCGCTGACAAGTTAAATCAAATGATTGATGGGAGCCATAACAAAAACTGTAACGTGCGTTCGCTACTGCTCTATGTTGCAGTACAAATTGGTCTGGATTGGAGATTTATTTGTACCAATATTCGTTTGAGAGTGGTCGGTAACGAAATATTGCTAGAATTGGAGGAATGATGGGTTTTGCAAACGCCGAAATAATGATTGCTTAATTGAAAATACTACGCTAGAATTTAAATTAAAATATTTAATACAAAACATTGCTATACAAATATGAAATCAAATAAAATATAATACAAAGTAAGCAATAAATATAATTGAAACCTGATATAAAGCTATATTCTGAAAAAAATCTTGATTGGACTAAGGTTTAATTGATCAACCTAATTGGTTTTGCAACTCTAACGCATTGCTACTAATCATCTGGTGGGATTATAATTAACTTGTAGCAAGTATATATTGTAATACGGAATAAAAACGCAATATTATAATTCATAATATTGCATAATTGACTCTAAGTGATCGACCGAGTTAAGCAACTGCGGGCGCGGTCGGTGCCTGGTTAGGGGGGGGGGGGGGATCACATCATGATAGCAATCATTTTTTGAGTGTTTCTGTGTTCCGGAAGGCACGTTACGCCGTAGATCCCGGTTATCGTAGATAGCAGTCGTCAAGTGATGTCGGAGGCCTCCGAGCTGCATATAAACTTCAGCCACTTGGGTTGGCCATTAACCCCTTCATTAATCCGCACTGGAGCAGCACATTCAGTATGCTGTAGGCCTCCTCAGTAATGGGGAGAGACCCGAGCTCTGTAAAGGGCCATTAATGGATTGAGCGTAGAGGGTCATTTGAGGATTATTATAATTTTAATAATACACTAATAAACAAATAGTTCTGTTACTTTTTACGATAACGAGTAATCAGGTAATCCTTATGATTACGTTCACGCAATACACGGCTCTAATTTGAAAACCTAATCTAATTTGATTTAGGATTATAATTCTGATTGTGTATAGTAGTATTTGTAACTAATTTAAGGTACGCTTCACATTTTTGTTACCTATTGTAGATATGCGTTTTTTATGTTGTATATGATCTACCGAACCGCTATTATTTGATCATAATGTAATTAAAATTACGAGCGATCAATTCTTAGTAAAAGTAAATTTATAATGTTAACTTTCAGCAATTCTTATGTTACTTTTATTTATGTTTCAGGCTATCTATTTGATTTGAGATACGTTCGGCGATCCGAAGAGACTTCACCTCCTGCTGATATCAGTAGTAAGTATAGTTTTTTATGACGAAATTTGTATTAGATCGGATCATAAACGATAGTGAATCCTCGCGTCTTTATTTTGATCTTGTTAATAATGGAATAATAATAACCATATGTTCCGGGTTTTAATGTGGGCTTCTATTTAAATTAGCAGTTTAAACCATTCGTTTTAACTGGATAGATAAAATTGTCTTTTTGACGTCGGTTTTTCGACATTTGTATTAAATTTTCACTGGGTGTTAATCGCGTATAAGCCAAGACTCCAACAGATGATATGAATTATGATGATTATCATCTGTTGGATTATGATAATAGGAATTATTATCAAATATTAACACTTGTGTAATTATTCGTCTGTGTTATCTGTGTAATTTCTACAAAACCTCAGTTTTAATTGTAGTTTTATTACTTTTTAACTAAATATCGAGGTTTGTAACAAGACAAATTTATGGAGGAAAACAATAATATCAACGTAAATATAGTAAAAAAATCATTTATATTTATCTAATTAAAATAATTTTGTTAATTTGATGTACACAGCTGATTTCAAGTATTTATCAATGACAATGAATAATTACAATAATTATTTATTTGTTGTTGCTATTACTTGTTTCAAACTTATATAAATGTTCAAAAGCTGGGAAAATTTATTATATTACAGATCGATGGCAAGGATCAAAGATGATTATAATTGTGATTTTATTAAATAGATACATCAACTAGTTCAACTAGTGTTCAATGGTCACTGAAGTCTATGAGCACAACAGCGTTCAACAAAAACATATTTCTGGCTTTTTGTCATCTTGACTTTGGAGATTGTGTTGGAGCGTTAATTTTTAGGTATACCTTATACTACGTAGGTATACTATTAGGTTCTGTCACGAATAATATTATTATTGCATTTCAATTCTCATTTCAATACGGTCAGGTTTGAAGATAACAGAGGTATAACCACAGTGTAAGAATTTCCGCTAGTTCATCGTAATGCTCGTTTAGGCAGTCCCACTTACAGCCTAAGACTTGCTCAACAGGTCAATTGCTAGAATAAAAAAAACCCAGCAAAAATACTTAGGTGATTAAATTACTTTGAAAAAAAAAACGATGAAATTTACCTGCCGTGTTTATTATGAGCCTTACTTTTATAATGATCAAAGCCCCATAACACAGCCGGATTATCTGTTCCGTGCGCGCTTTAAACAACACACAAAGACAAGGGTGTATTATCCATCCATCCAGACTAAGAACAAAAATTCAAACATATTATTTAAAAATTATGACCATCGTGGGATCATCACAATTTGATAAGGCCATATTATTAAACAAATAAAAGTGTTATAACTATGTACAAGCTTTAGCGAATTTTGGTATATTGAACATGAGTTTGTGTTTGCATCTAATTGCATTCTCTCTGATACAACCTATTAGTTTAATAACCATAGTTTTTTTTAAATAATAAACTTCCACGGATCATCTGTCGTTTACCTATACGCTATTGGCAGACTACATGAAGAAGAGAGTTTGTTAGGCTGTGGCAAAGCTTTGCGTCTGGTCTTCTCTAATACTAAATAGACTGCATATTCCTGCATGAGTACCGGGTTATTATTTCCAGCTCATAACAAAATAGAATGCATTTTTGTTTCGAAGAATCCTCTTCCTTATAATGATCATTCTTTAATAATATGGCGATGTTGCGGTATTGTTTTAAGTCAATGCAGCTCGTTGAAAATAAACTAGAGAATAATTTGCGACAGGCCGTCTTGTTGAGTAACCAAGCGTAAAATAATAAAGTGCTGTGTCAGTATTATTTTACGTCAAGCTTTTGCGACTGCACTTAGGCTTTGCGATTGAAGTCAATTAATAAATTGTAGTGTTTAATATTTTGCAATTAAGTTTTAATTCGTTTTACATGTTCTTGTGCCTGCAAGTTGGTGTAATGATTATCTTAATTTCAATAGATAATCAACGATGGTTTTAAAAATGCATTTCGATTGTTTTAAAAAACATCAGATTTGCTTTTTTCTTAAGTGACAATTGGTTGGTGTTGCCGTTGTTGTTATGAATATTTATGAGTGACAAATTTACCATAATTGTGCATTTCATGCGGCCAATTGCAGGCATTCATTTCATACCTTACTTTAGGACTTGTGTGTCACGATTTTATTGCTATTTGGTTTACGTTGTAAGTAAAAGTTGTAGCGACTACTTAATCTATTAAAATAAATACTTATATTGAAATAAACCTGTAATTGATTGAAGTCTCTAGATGAAACACAATTGGAAGAAACCATTACTACGGTTGTTTAGTAAACAATATAACCTTAAACAATGATTTTCACATTAAAACTCAATTTAAAAATTACCTCGCACTTACCTTCGTTTTCAGAGTACATTGATACTATACGTAATATATGTATGTTACAGAACTAATATAGATTTGTGTGTATGTAATACATCTGTTTGTGTATGTCACTGAATTCCTAGACGGTTGAACCGATGTTGATCATTTGGTTATGTGTACGAGGATTTGAAAATGGTTTAGAATCACATCTCGATTTGATAGATTTTTTTTTTGAATTCGATGACATTAGCTGGCGCACATTTGTAAGCAAATCATGTTTGTTTACCCTAAATCAAAAGAGCCATTGCGACAATTTGTTGTGTCGTCGCGTCGCAGTAGCACGTCTTAGGAATTAAATCATTACTAAATGTAGTGTCCGATAACATCCATTTACAATTTACGATAACCGTTTAATGATTGATAAAGTAATTCTGTATACAGCGCAAATAATTTTAGATTGCTTTATTTAGTTGTAGCAATTAATGATGGCGAAGGCATACCTAATTATTATTCGCGAAATTATATGTTATTGGAGCAAATACAAATCTAAACATAAATATCGAATACCTGCTGTTGCAAATTGTTACCTGTGATTTTGAGGTCTATGTAATTTGGTGAACTAATTGTATGAAATTTATATTTAAATAATTCGGTTCGGGCAACTGATGTTTATTAGTGTATGCTTTTCCGGAAAATTATTTGTCATTTTCATAGAATTATAATAAGTTATAATTACGAAAATCATAAATACGTGTGATCAAAGTGAAATTATAAAATATATTAATAAATCTGGAAGCAAATAATTAAATGAACAATGTTTTGGGAATATTAATTGGAAAACTATATCCAAAGGATTTTCTGCGTGCAAATTTGGTTTGTTAATCCGAATTATTAATTCAGTTTTAATTTTTATTAACGATATAGTAAACTAAACAAAAACACATGATCACATGAAATTGATGAAATGATAGGCCTCTAACTGAAATTTAGGCTTTTTTATAATATTTCGCTCAAGTAATCAAGTAGAGGTATTTCGCTCAAGTAATTAAGAAGAGGTATTATTTTAAGTTATTGATTTCTATAATATTATGATTATTTTAAGTTAGTGTTTTCTAAATTCGATATTTTGCTAATGCGATGGATTTACTTTATATTATTTGTATCAAAATAATGTAAAATTCACATGTATGGTGGCCATTTCTAATATTTAAAATCTACGCGATCTCTGAGGCATTTTGCTAAGACATGAGTGATTATGTCTTTAGCTGGGAGTAAATTATATTCCTATTGAAATAGTTCCATATTTTGATTATTGATCATATTAATCGTTTGTCAAGGTGTGCAACGCCAAGCGCAGACAGCTTTGATAGTCAGCGGCGTGGCATTGGCAATTCTGGTGCTAATCCTCATCATCTTATGCCGAGGGAAATTGTCTTGGAGATATTTTAAACAGAAGTTTCAACCTACGAAGGTATGTATTGTTTTATATAACTTGAAGAGACAGTATACTGTTACTAAGTTACAGGGCTCATTCATTCATAAATGCATCTTCTTCATCCCTAGTTACGGATTCTAATTTAAGTATTAAAGTGATAATATACAGATTTACCACAGATTGCAAGAATCAAAAATTTTAATTCTCAGTAACGTAATAATAAATAATTCGCTCCTACTTTTAAGTGAGTCTTAGTACGCTGTAACTATGTACATGTGAAATGAAAAATCGAAAAAAAAAATTATAAGTGATTTCTAATATTTAAATATTTCTTTTCACTTGGAATTAAGTGTGTTCATCCCATGTAGTGGTATTAGTATAAACAGTAGTATTCTTACCACTACATCGGTAGTTACTGTTACAAAATAGTTACTGTTTGTAGTTGTAGTAATGGTGGAGGTAATAGTAGTAGCAATAGAATTAGTAGTATTTGTAGTATTAGTATTAGTACTAGTAGTTCTTGAAGTAGTTGTAAACAAGGCAGTGGGATTAAATTCCTTCATATTAGCGTCAATGGAATCCGCAATAGGATCCTGTATTATTTGTATGGGTTTTTTGCTTGGTGGTGGAAAATTCTACAAGCTAGGCTACCAGGTAAGGCCAGTCTGTTCTCCGATAGGTACTATAAAATAATAGTATGAAGTCTTTTATTTTCTTTCTTTTCTAAAATATAATTAGATTTTAAACTATAGTAAATTATTAGCTTATACATACAAAAAAGATATAGAATTTATTTAGTGAGTATATAAATTAAAATAGTATGAACGTTCACATAATACAGCACAGTACCACCACGGTATACGACGACTTGCCCGAATAATATATACTTTGATAAATAATTCACTTGCAAGGAAAGCGATCAAGCTACAACGTTACGTGTCAGGCTTCTTTGTTGCGTACATTTTTAAATAGGTATAAAATCAAAGTAATTTCTTCTATAACGTAAAATGCATAATACATAATAGCTCTTAGGTTACTATAAATACAATTTTAATGGTAGTTAACCTGGCATATAAGGCAGAAAAGATTGGTTCAAAATATACGTTTAAATAGGTACATTGAAATTAGCTAGAACTTTTCTTTATTTGCAGATTTGTGCCTGTCCATGGAATACAGCGGCCGCTTAGTACCTGGCTTTTAGAATTCTGGAAAAAGTGTTAACAAAATAATATTTTCATTAATCATATTTTCAGAATCGCGTGAAGCAGTATCCGACTGACCTGACACATCACAATCCACACGCCGAAATGCCAAAACCTAAACATGAGCTGAAGCTAGAAATAAGGAATCCCGACCCTCCGAAGCGAAACCAGCAGCCATTGAACGTTAAGGACTTGGAGACCAGAACATCGCAAACTGATCGAAGTCAGGGAGCAACGACCCCTAAAACTGTTAGTACTGCTTTGAGCAACAGGCATCCCGCTGAAGATACGACTTTAGATTTCTCGTACGATAATATGGGAATGAGTGTGACCCCTCCAGAACAAACCGCAGCTAGTCACAAATTCTGAGATCCGACTGTAACATTCGGTGAGGAAACAGTGACGTATTTTTGATAGCATTTAATTTTTAGTATTATCACATACCACTTTATAAATCACTTTACAATTTTAAATGTCAAGAACACTTTATGTATATAAGTAGCCACTTTGTCCTTTTGGAGCGTAATAGTATCTTATGCACAACTTTTATGACTCGAATAAAAACGTTTTTTGTATCCGTGTTGTAACTTTCACTGTAGGTATGTCTTTCATAATAAAATTTTACTCATTATACAAAGTTAGAACACATTGTAAGTGAATAAGCAGAATTTTATATTAATCATGTGTTTTTAAACTATTAAAAAAAAACTTGTACATCGATAAAGTTTAACGACTATAACTTTATCTTACCATTATTATAATTTCACGGAAATTATTCCAATAATATGTTATGATTTCGATAGGCCATCCGATCGTTACTTTTAATAAACTGAACGATCCATTTAATTATCCGATGCGAGTACTTATAACGTATTAATTGTTAATCATGTGTGTTTACAAACATGGAAATATATTTTAAACGAATTTTAATATTCGAAACTTATTGATGCGTGAGAATTTACACACAAGTGTTTTATATTAAACTATTTCATTTTAAAATTAAAGTTTATGAGAGTTGGTTTATCTTTATGATTATTGTACGATGTATTTACAGTTTTAGTTTTTAAGCGTTTAAAGTCCATCCAATGTATTAGAAAATGTTTGGCTACCATTACTTATTGTAGGTACAATATAAGTATATTTATAATATATGTAGGTATAAATATATGATACAGATCCACAAAATATCGTCAATAATGACTTTTGTATCACAATTTTAAATTATTAATATTGATGAACATAATATAGTTTTAAGATTGCTTCATGAAAAATCACAACGAAGAATAATATTGAAGAAAACTAAGGCGTAAAATATAAATATGTTTGATTTCAAGTTACCAGTAGTGAATCTGAATATAGATTTTGCTAACGAATCGGTTTAATTGGAAAGCTTTTAAGTCTGAACTCAATACAAATTTCAAAGCATCGAAACGATTTTCTTTAACGATATTTGTTCAATAAAATATAAATATAACAAGACGAAGGTGAAACTGAGTGACAATACTAAAAATGATCAATAAATTTAGTAGAAATGTAACCAAAAAGTTTGCTATTTCAATTTGAACATTTGGATGTTGATTTCCGAATCTCAACGTCGGTTATACGGAGTACGGAAACGCATTCGAATTTAATCCATTTAGGTATGTATACACGGACCAGATAGGAAGTCAATGTGATTGACATGAGATACCTACATAGAAGGTTCCCTTTCAAAATTTCAAATAGTTAATAGTTATTAGACTATTATAGTTAGATAGATGTAAATCAGCATAATTAAGAATATACTGAAGGCATGCAGTTATTCGTATGTACTTAAATATTTGAATATATGATGCGTTAAATTAATTCATTTAGTGTTCATAAGTATTAATTGTAGGTAATTTTTGAATATGCTTCGAGTTTTTATTGAATTTAAAGTATTATGTATTTTAAATACAACATTGCTACGTCATAGCGGTATTTAAAATTATAATTAAATAATGTTGTAATGTAAAAGGAGTCGTTGTTAAAATATGAACTGAAGTTGAATAGTCATCCTCATTTGTAAGTTTGTATGCATGCATTACTAAATGAACGGCAGATAGGCTTCTCGGCAAGCTCGTACTTTCCTTACTTTATTATTTACACAATGGTTGTATTTAATAACATCCAATTTAAAGAAATGTATACAATACATTTACTGTATTTCTTATTTTGTTTGGATATGTTTAGTCGGTGACTATGGGTTATAAATATCTTGCTTACATTTGAAAACAGTCTTTGAAATATTTTAATTTATTTATCGTATTTTGTTTTTGGCGAAATGTATAGGTTCCTAAGATACGGTAATATTTTTGAAGCATCGTAACGAACTCCAAAAAGCTGTTTCATTATCTTATAAAAATCTAGACGTCTCACTCAAACCAGTATGAGCAATCTAGGCAACTCACCGAGTCGAGGAAAACAATCTTTATTCTAAGATACACGAATCGTTTAGACTTTGAAGTATGCTAACAGAACGAGTGTTACGTATACTCTTATTGTTCGTCGTGTTATTTAAAGTAGCAAGCTGTGAAGTCTTGTATGTTGTCAGTTCCACTCGAGTTAAAATAAATGTTTCAGCTTGCCTCGAATAGTTTTTTGTATTGTAATACTTATTTAAATCTATGCTATATACATATACGCACTTAAACATTATTCGGTTTTCAATTAGTTGTTAAATTTACACTGAAAATTATATTTTTGGCAGTTGAGATTATTTTAAAATAAAAAGTGATAAAGAAAAAAACTTTTTTAAGAGTTCTCTTATCTGCTATATTTAGCTTTAGTAATCCATAGCGTATACTACATTTATTTAAGAAAGTTAAATATCGTAGTCTATCTTACTCTTATGTTACTACGAATATTATTCGACCGTGTTAATCTGTCTACTTATAATCTATGTAAAAGTTAGAAGGGAATGTAACGACACCTAATAATATCATATTTACTTTTTGACGTAAGGATAATATATTAATAGATAAAAACAACGGTAGATTGTAAACTTTGTTATAAAGTTTGGAAATTCCACAAAGAACAAGGACAATTTTAAAATGATTTGTTATGATGTGCTGACAACAAAATAACGTTTTGTCATTGTTAGAAAAACAATAGAATGTAACAGATATATGGTAAATCCGGGTAGAAATTATACATAACATCACACTACAATGACGTCATTCTGTCACATGTGTACTAACACTGCGATTTAGGACAAGAATATCTATAATTATATAATATACGTAGCTACATCACACAATATTTACAAAACGGTAGATTAATACAATTTACAGTAATATTTGGAAGTAAGTGAAGAATATAATACACACTTTCTAAAATCCTTTTTTGTGCTAATATCGTATTCAAGTTCACATATTTGCTAGCTTTCATCTTACTCGAGAGCATGTTCATTACTAGAAATGTCGTACTATCTTTCGCTAGCATAATAAGAAAATATTCTAATGATACTTGCGAGCATCTTCAATGTACGGATTTGATTTGTCATGAAACTGAATAAAAATATATATCAAAAAGATTTAGTAAACCAATTTGTTAAGTTTTAGGTCGTTACGTGTGCGATATCCCTAATTGAATGTACGACAGCGACACGACAAAATGTCGCACAACAACGTTTGTGGAAGCAAGATTGTATGAAAATTCGTGATTTAGTTCACGTAGACGACATTTTGCGGCTCAAATTAACAATCTTTACGACGTTTGAAGTGTCACTGTTGGATAATTGTCTCGCGGAATAATACGACATTTAGTGTGTATTCATATGTAACACAGGGACACTACAAAGCGTCGTACAATGACGTGACTGGGGCAAAATGCTAATCCATATATTTATTCAAACAGACCATATTTTGTGAACCAAGCCAACACTACTCCTGGGATATTTTGTCGTGTCGCTGTCATGTAAAGATGCACTAAGGGTTCCACTTTTGAAGCATGATTCTAACGGTGATGTATAATAATGTTGCTAATTGATCTAAGTATCATTGTATGTATAAAATTTCTTTATTCCTGTGCAAGTTGTTTACAAAATTGAAGTATTTTAGACATGGTTATTTAACTTCAAAAGTTCAATAAAATGTATCAATGCTTGTTCTTGAGAGATTTTTAAAGATGCACGACATATTTGTGTAAGATTTTTTTTTTCACTTTTTGAGATCTTAATTAATCTATTTTTGAAGGATTAAAGGAAAATACATTATATTTATAATATTCGCATTAAATGAGATGGATAAATCTAGAAATGTTTGAAATTCTGAATAAGTTAAGTAAGTAAGCATTTTGTATTTGTAAACAACTTTACTTAAGGACTTTTAGTGTACTATTGCAAATAATTATACTTTAGGAAAGATTTAAACTTCTTGACGAAAATACACGAACGAAGTCTCTTGAAATCGATCGAAATACTGTATATATTATGTATAGACGGTCTCTACACATTTCAATAGAACGCCCATCCAATTTCGTCTTTCATATTGATCAAATGTCTATACGAGGCTTGTACAACGTATTCCGTATATGCACAGATTTCTGATTAGCTTGTCAAACGTTAGACGTCTACGCTTCAGTACTACATATCCAATAGGAGGGAATTACTAAGTCTGAATGCGACACATACAGAACATAGACCAATATCAATATTTGGTTGATTTGATGACGGGGAGAATAGTTTGTAAGCCAAGCAGTCAGGTAATACACAATACAGCTGCGTCGGTCACGTCTATTCAACCATTTCCCATTTACTGAAACATCTATTTAACTAATGGATAATAATGACCAATCAATGTAGTAGTATCTCTGATACAATCATTGGTATTGTTATATAATTTTCTAACAGATTTATATACTGAGTTTGTATTAAAAACTAAAAAAAAGTTTTTACGAAGCTTTGAATGGTAATAATTGGCTGTGGAAATTACGTACATTTTTAATAAAAACATTAAACGATCACGTAAAGAGAACCTGTCAATGAATGTTATACAAACTTTTAGCTATTGAAACTATATCGAGATCAAGTTGCATATAATGAACATTCAAACAAGAGATGTGGCTTTTTGTGCGTTGGTAAACATTAACACGTTGTTACAAATAAATTTGGCTTTCGTCATGTGCATTTATGCGGTTATGCAAAATGAAATTGCTAAAATATTGGTATTTTACTACGGAGGAATTCGATCAATCGCGTCTGTTATCCTGCGAATACATTTTTCGTTTCAGAATGTTGTCATAGTACTGTCACTTACATTGTAATAATATAATACAATAATAGTAATTGACTAATAATTCATCTAGTGCTCGTACGTGATATTTTACGATGTACCTATTTAGTTGCGACTATCGAATTCTTTTAATACTAAAAAAAACTTATGGTTTGGGATAAATTGCAATAAAGTAAAAATCAACAAAGTACCGAGATAATCAGTCGTCTGTAGTATTTTCGGTCTATGTTTCTGTACGTCTTATATTTTTGAGAAATTACTTAATTCCCAAATTAAGAAAAAAATTTGGTATCTATTAAATTTTTCCGATTTTGGGGTAAATTTTTCATGTTTATTACTAGCTATGCTTACACAGATATTTTTAATATATTACGAACCTTTTCAAAGATTCATTTCTATATCGTCAACCAAGCCCTATATACAAATATATCCAAAAACTATTCAATGTATTTTTTCTCCTCTGATATCAATATACCATATCATTTGTAAAACCTGTATCAACTATACTAATATGTCTGATTTTAAGTATATAAGTGTAGATAAATTATAATTACTTCAAATTCTTAACACAATGTTAGTATTTACGTCAAATATATAGACAGTATGTTTTATAGTTATAGGAAAAATAGTTATAGAGTATCCATACGAAACATTCCATAAAGAGTAAATTATACTATGAGTATAATAGGAGCTGTATATTACAAATATACAGAAAGCGTCGTTAATGTGAAGTGGAAATCGTCGGGTAAACGGCATTTAGACTAGACCTTTTAAAATACATATAAAACGATATAATTAATTCGCATATTTTGAAAAAAAAGGCCTACATATAAACAATAAAATAATGTTATTAATTTGAAAATCTTAAATACAAGGTCCATATTATTAGATGTTAGTTTTTGTTATTCGTTATATCATAAACTTCTACAGTTTCAATAGATATTTACACAAATATTTTGGTTCGCATAAACTAATTATTAACTAATAAATAAAATATTCGTAAAATTAATCGTGTAAATTAAAAATATATGGTAGAAATATCAAATTTGATTTTAGAATACAATATATCACACTTTGGTTCACTAAGTACCTTAAGAATTCAACTTGACATTAATGGAGGCATCACACTTGAATTATTAATTATAGAATTATTATTACTTAATGACTTTTTATGTACCTATATTGGGATTTTAATAACTTTAGCATTACACAATATTGGTATGTTTAGTAATAACCTCTCACTAATAATTCACTTAGACTTTTCCTTTCCGTTCACAGTTTTAAACTATAATCCTTTTAATAATAAATCTGTATGCATTTTATTATGATATAGGTTCTCACCATTAGTTTATGTTGTTATAAAATGTGCACTGCGAGTTAATATATAAATCATGTATTAAGTTATATGTGCTTAGGCTGCATAAATTGTGTTTTGAATTTTCGAAATTTTGTTATATAAAGGAGTATATAATTCCAAGTTGTAAAAATCGATGTATGAGATTAGTTACAAGAAATTATTAAATAATCATTGTACGTAATACACTACACTGAATGCATTAGAACGATTTGAGTGTATTCCATGCGTCTAGATGCCGTAATTGGGTACTACTCATTAGTTTTCCCCATTGAATATGGATTACGAGTGAAATTTTACAGTCAACTGCAGTTCTTGACTTCGATAAAAAGTGTATTTTTTTTCAAGACTGCAATAAGAATTGTAATACGTTTCATATAATTTAGACACAGTTTAACCTTTAACATTGTTTGAAGCAAAATGCTTCACGTTAGATTAAAATCGGCCGAAAGTCGTCGAGGAATCCTTATCTACTCAGATAGGTACATTTCTGTCTTATTTATAGAGACTTTAGCGGGTGACCTTTGAAAAATAAATATGCTCAAATGAATTCGGTTTCATAATCTTAATATTTCAAAATCGCGCCAATGTTAGATTAAAAACACTAAAAAGTTTTGTAAAGAGTTTATTTCTTAATTTATTTCCATTTATTAACCTTAACCTTAACATAAACTATATTGTAATAAGTGACTTAATTTATATATACTTAATTTTTTAACGTTCTTCGTTACTTCTCTCTGTATTTTAACGACACGTGTAAGTAGATATTTGCGGCAGACGGACTTAAATAGTTAAATAAGCACATAATTCACAATGTATATTATCGAATAAATAGTTTGTAGTATTTAAATTTTATGAATAGTTTAATTAGATGGTAAGTTATCTGTATATATGTGAAGCCCTCAGGTTATCCGTCCAATAGTTAATTGTGGGTATATTGTTATAATATTGTTATCATAGGTAATATGTATTGTTGTAACTAATTTTGAAGTCTTATAGCAAGATTAGAAAATGTATTGTATGAAATAAATTGCTTAATGGAATTTTGTGTTTTTATTTGTAATATTGAAAATTCGTAAGGTCACTTTCGACTCTGTTAATCTGTATTTCGCGGTTCAATGAATCACTTTATACCTACTGAAAAAACTGAAAAAAGTGAAATATTTCACCGATGTATGGTGAATAAATTCGACACATATGTAACTTCATTACCAATACACTTAATAACAGAAAAATAATTTATTTGATTATTTGAGTTTTCTAGAAGTAAGATCTTAAAAATATAGTTTGTCTATAGTGTTATCGCTTGATCAACGTCGCATAGAACTGCATAAATAGCTGATGCTGTTAAGATATTTTCGGTCTCAAGCTGGTTGATTAAGGTCTTTACGTATTCAAAACTATACTCTTATTAGCAATAAGACCTTGTAAACCACAATTTAAGCAAATAAATATTCATTCATTCAAAACTATGGATGAATGATTGCCTTTCACTTCTACGGTTCAAAAGGCAACAAAGCGTTGGATCCACCTGGATTTTCAGATGTTAGGTCCAGCAATTGCAATCATTTCCCTAGTCAGTCAACTTTGTAAATACTCGCCGCGTATTATTTGAATTACCAAATGGTTTAACTTGAGTTCCTACTCAAGTATTTCTATATTAATGAAGTCCAGACACTGATAAATAATATTTTCATAATTAATAACTTGGCATGATTTGACCTGTTGTTGGTCATGCAGACTGCGAATTTAAAATAGTAGATACCTTATTTATTCAATTGTCGAAAGCATATATTCTTATATGAAACATATAGTACTATTATCGTAATATAGTACACCGTTAGTAATTTAGCAATATAATTAGCAGATTTCTAACGTTTTACTTAATAATTCACTTTTTTCTAAGTAACAGAAAATGAAGAAAATATTTTTCTTCTTCGTTAAAACATGAATGGCATCCGTAAACCGCAGTGCACTCGGTTGTATTTCTGGATTCAAAAACAACCAGAAAAGTCAAATTTCAATGAAACTCGAATATCGGATTTATATTCCGCTGTCCTCCAACGGATCATTGTCTCATATTTTTACAAATTCGCTTTAAACACGAGAGCATCAGCTAGAAAAATATTCTTTTCATTATAGAGCGACACATAGTTACAAGATAATTGACAAAAATTTGAATAAAATGTTCACACAACTTTTCAACCCGTTAGGCCTAAATGAACAAAAACTACCTTAAATACGCTCTATTAATTTTTCACCTGAAAAAAGCTTTGTCCATTTCTGTGGATAAGTCGTACCTCTCTGCTTGCAACACATCTTCATGAATAAAAGTCAAGTTCAGTAGAGTTGCTGCATTCTGTAATATCTAGTCGATTTCCGATGATGTTTTAAAATTTCCTGAAATTGTTTTATTAGCAAGTGTCTCAAATGTAATGAAACCTGTTATGTTAGTACAACCTACATGATATGAAAAGAAAAATAAGGTCAATTTGACATAGAAGAAAAATGATTAA
>DWJN01002255.1:0-15679 GCA_018248895.1 Carystus phorcus | reverse complement strand
GGAGCGGGGTCGGCGGGGGGCGTGGGCGAGGTGACGGTGGGGGACGCGGGGGTGCGCAGTTCGCCGGCGATGATGGCGGTGGCGAGCGTGGCCGCGTCTTCCAGCTCGCTGTCGGGCGTGGGCAGCGCGTCCGCGGCGGCGGCCGGCAGCTCCAGCCTCCCCGCCGGCTTGCGACGCTCCTCGGCTACACAACCAAGTTATTCCCGCCTTTATTCACTCGGTTAGACGACGTTAGTATCGCGATCACATTAGGTAGCAAGCTCGGTTAGGGCCTGGAACAAAGTCGAGGGAAAACGAAGCTACGTGGTTAATAAGAAAACTCAAGCGGGATTAGATTCGTGTCAGTTGCGCAGATACGAAGCAGACATTACAAGGACTATATCATTATGCTCATCAAATTATTGCTTATCGATTGCATTATTTATATTTTTTATAATTATTTAAAATTCGCTTTTATTTATGTAGATATGTATATGAACGTGAAAATGGATAATTTTGAATACTAAATACATTGTGATTAAAGTGATAGGATGTTTCGAGGGAAGCATTAAACAATGTTCCTTGCAATGTGTGTGAAACGATCATGTAAAGCAAAGAAACAAACAATACATAGGCACTGTTACAATAACGCGTCATTACGATTGTAACAATTCCTCCGAAGTGCACAATACTACGCACAGGAATCTTTGCTTTCTATAATTACACGAGGTTGATAACCTAAAACACGAAACGTGAAACAGAACAATTTCAGCAAAGATAACCGCACAGTAATAACTCATTCAGCCTGCTGGTCAAGTAGATATCCGTTCTTGAAAAGGTCCATTCAATATCCCAGAAATAGCTTCGTGAGTCGTCGACGTTCACCAGTTCCTATTGCATCCACTTGGACACAACCCAACACCCACCGATTAAATTTATTTACAGAGGTTTCAAGGACAGCGCAGTTTATTTGAAAGCTTTCTATAATGTGTAATATTGGGTTCCGTCCAGGTACTATAATGTTATTACCTGTTCTATCAAAGCCGCGTCTCTTGCGCTGCCTCCTCGGTAGCTGGGTGAAACAACAACGAATTTTGAAACGTATGCTCAGAAAAATAATATTAAAACCAAGAAAAACACAAAACGGCACAAAAGAAAACATAATAATGCATCGTTTTAGGAGAATGGCATCAACATTTATCTGTACACAGGTCGCTATGGCCATTCCGTAAAACAGATGACACTAAACTATAAATTGTATTAGTACAAAGACTATGAAAACTGCAAAATGAACTCGGTGAGATCTGAGTGCAAAGCCGTTGATTAGCCGACGGCGCAGTTTTTATTTTTACTCACATTTGGCAGCAGGAACTACGGGGTGTTCTTCCTTTGAGGGTGTGTTAGCTAAGGGGGGACTGTCTGTCGTAGAAGCACCTTTAACGGGCGTGACTTCAGCTTTAGGAGCTGCGGCGGTGACCGGTGCTACGGCCGGCGGTGGGGTCTTTGGTACAGGAACGACGTCCTTCTTGGCTGCCGAAGTTGCTGACGGAATGGCAGCGGGTTGCACTGGCGCTACTGGAGCCGCAGCTACGGGGACTGGAGCTCCGATCGGGGCTTCGGTTGCCGGTGGGGGTTCCGTCGGTACAGCGGCAACTACTTTTGTCGGCTCAGCAACCGCAGCTGAAATTGGTTCCGCTGGAGCAGTTACTGATTCGGGTTCCGGAATCTTAGCTACGGGAGCAATATTAATATTCTCTGCTGGTGTGGAAATAGGTGCAGGAGCCGGAGCTACGACAGGCGCCTGTGGAGGCGGACTTGCAATCGCTTGTTCTACTGGTGCAGGAACTTCGGCTGGTGGAGGAGTCGATTGCTTCGGCGGCGAAGATCGGGGCTGATTCAAAGTTTGAGATATCTTAGCCCAAATATTATCAAAGGCGTCAGCGCCCATGTAGTCGATGTTACCAGCCTCCCAACCTTGACGGCGTGTTAAGTCATCCAGAGCTTCTCGTTGAGCACCCGATCCCAGAACCATACGCGCAAAATTTCCCGCAACACCAGTCTGAAATGATATAAATTCCATATTACAGATTTACAGTATAAGTATATGGACAGATGATAAAATATGTTTGCTACAATAAATGATAAAAATTAGCTTTTGTTATATTAGGGAATGCGTGCAAATTAGATTATAAAGAATATTTGGCATGCAGAACTACACAAACCTTACAGTACTCGTAGTGTATACCATTGTATGATTCCGAAAAGAGTAATTCGTGACATGAGTGGACGCTATTTATTTGGAGGTATCGTTATTGCAGTTTAATATAATTTTACGTACCTCTTTAAGTTGAACCAAATCTTTTAAAGATGAACTTACTTGGTCTTCTGTTTCACTATATTGTTCAATAGATTGTTCACTCTCCTCTTCTTCCAGTGGCTGTAGTGTATAATCTTCAGGAATAGGTCTTTCCGGGGGTGATGGCGTTGGTGTAGGAGGTACTTCATGTGTACATACTTTTTTTCCCCGCGAATCGACGGTCATTCGATGTCTCAAATAAAATCCATCATAGGGATGACGTGGTCTTATATTTTCAAAAATTTCACAATCAGCTTCACCGTAACCGTTCACTTCTCCTTCATTTTTGTGATGTTGACAATCTCCCATTTTCTCATGATCTAGATGAAGATAATAAATATGTTCTACTCTCTGTTTCTGGATAGGATAATAGGTTTTTTCTGAATCTTTTTGCAAGCTAAATTCGTAGTTAATGTCATTTTGATCATGTGAAAAGTTGTGTGTGTGACTGTAACGTGATTGATTGTCGTGTTGTAAATGGCAATGGTTTTGGGAATGGTCTTCGTGAAAACTATCTGCTTCATAGTGAGGGCGGTGATCTTTTTGCCAGTTGTGTGTATTGTGTGTTTCTTGGTACATGTTTTGTGAATACTGTTGGTCTGGATTGTAATTATGTTCTGTATTATGTTCCCACACATTTCCTCTCAAATTGGCATGTTCAACTTGCGCCTGTGGTGTATACTCAGGCTGACAGTGCGTATCGGAACGGGCGACATCATATTGATAATGTTGTGGAGATACATAATCCCAGGCGTACTTCCTCATATCTTCATGATTTTCTGCCTTTTGAGATTCTATATTCTGGGGAGGCGAATCATCGACCACAGGTGGAATATGTCCTCTGTAGATATCCCAAGGATCGTAAAATTGCGTCATGTCTATTTCTGGCACATTTAATTCTGAATCAGGCATTTGGGCATCGGGATGGTGCCAGGGGAACTCGGATTCTGGGTCCAATCTAGGTTCATAATGACAATAGTCCAGTCTTGGTTCGGTATGAATGAACTCTTGGAGAGTTGCCGCTGGGAGGGCTTCCTCATTCTCAACCTATTGGTTGAAGTGACAAAACAACTCAGTGGAAACTCATGCAAAAAACTTGAACTAAGCTTAACGCACTTGAATTTATCAAACTATATGGTGCATAAAGCTTTGTCCAAGCCACTATTAGTATTATATACAAAAAAATGCGTCACAATATAAACATACGACAAAAATAACTTTAATTAAAATTTAACACTACGAAACAAACTTTTAAATTACTAAGCGAAACTAAAATCTTCAAGTCTAATAAATTAGTAAATAAATCATTTCAATGTTGTATGTTTATTAAAAATTACGCAGTGAATATTCCACCAAAATACCAACACCATCTACTCTATCCCAAACCGGAACATTTATTAAATCGTGCAAAAAAGCAACCGACAGCGACAAATTTAAAAGTTAGCACCGTTAGTATTTTGGAGAAATGTTTTGTTATTTACGCAAGAGCATCAAGTCTTCACATACGGTGCAGTAATAGCGGGTACAGTGCACAAAGCTCAGAGTGTAAGCGCTTTAGTCTTTCAAGAAAAATCAGGCAACAAAAATATTTTATATAATTTATAACTAGAAAATAATTGAGTACACTCAAAGAGGTATACAGGTGGTAACTATTTGTACTGTAAATTTTATTATTCTCACCTCTGTAATTTTAGGTTCCCGTTGTGAATGCTTGGAAAACATGTTTCAGTGTTCAGTTGCGAGGTTGGAGTGACAATGGATCGGTTTACTGGACGACTGACGAGTGAAGTGCGTCTCGGCATACTTGCGGTTATCGACTACGACACCGCAGTGTATTGATTACGGCTCCTTTGTGGTCGGACATCGGATCTGATATCTTACCAACTGATTGCGTAGTATAAGAGAAAACCGCAAGGAAAAAAATGATTATAGATTTGAAAGATGCTACTATTCATAGACTAACGACCACTGAATCATAAATAGTTTTAAAAATAGAACGTTATTTACATAACGACACGCGTTCGTTCACACGTCACACAAAAAGTGCAACGTCCATTAAAATCTTCCATTAATTAAAACGTTTAAGATTTTAATATTCCAGTAAACCGATATTGTCATCCAAAATATCAAAAAGATGGTACCTACCTACCTAGTCAGAATAAAAATCAATCACGTTAATTATTTTTATTAATCGGAAGACAATTTGCGTAAAAATATTGTTACTTACCATGGAAGTGTCGAGCGCGGAATGAACATGGGCGACAAAGATGTCCCACCAGAGTTGGAGGAAATCGCGGAGATGTTGAGGCGCCTCAGACGTTCGAGTCTCCCAATTGAACGGTTGCAACCACGGTTTAGTAGCTCCGATAAAGTGTATGATTTTTAAATTATGCCCGTAACTAAAACAATGAAAGACCAAAATAAAAAAAATGCCTGAAAGGAAACGAGTAATGAAGTATTACAACAAATTAACGACGCCTAATCCAAACAGATACACATCTCAAACAGTTATTTTAGGTACTCACTGTTTTAGAGCGGGCAAATAAGAGTAGAACGCAGCCGATGTAACGTTATACAGGAATGGCAAATGCTTGTTAATATCACCATGAGCCCAATCGGAAAAGTATGAATTGAGTAAGCCCTGGTCTCCGCCTGGTAACAAAAACAAAAAATTTAGTTTCTGGAGAGAATAACGCACCTATAAAAAATATAGCAATATAAACAATATATACACTGAACAATTAGATAATATCTCAGATGAAGTAAGGCATGGTCCAAAACTGGTTCTCACCATCAAAACTGCCTCGTTCTTGAGCGAATTTGATGAGGCTAGCGAAGGTCTCCCCAGAGGGTTTGAAGACAAATACGCCAGAGTTGAAGCAGTCGGGCCAACCCACATCAGGGGCGGCCGATAATTCCTCACGCTCGAACAGTTCATCGCAATTTTGGACGATCTACAGAAACATTGATGATAATAGAACAACCTTGTGTACCATAATGAATATTCAATGGAACACGTAATACGTGTTTTATCAATAGAACATAAAATTACATAACTTAATCTATATTGCGTAATGTGACAAATATCTGTTCGATCCAACTGTTCGATGCTTCATAAAACTCTCGTATGTTTCGATTCTATAAATAATTATCCTCTATATCATTCTATTTACCTTTGGCGTACACGTGAATATCTCTTAAATTACTTATTGGCTAGGTACTTTTTATCGGAGCGTGGATAAAACTCCAGTTGACACATTAACCTGTGATAAAAGACGTGGTGCTCGAGTGAATGAGTTTCATCAACGCATTATCACGTCGGCAGTTATTGGATCCAATCGTTATGTCATAGATTGTAGCAATAAAATTAATGTCATGGTATTACCATGTTCATTATTGAATAGTAGATTTTGCAAGAAAATTTCATTCTCCACCTAGTTCTTTGCTACACTTTTGCCAAGGTCAAAAAAAATCTTAAGAATGAAAGTGTATAATGAATTTGGAACAGATCCAATATCGCCAGGAGCAAATATTTAGGCCACGGCTGTCGGTGTCTCGCCATCTCGTGTTACTGTGCTAACAGCCACATCCGGTAACATCGATTCCTCTCATAAACAATAACAAATTCAAGTAAAACCACGAATTTATTTAATGATCGGCCAGTTGTATACACAACTGCTATTAGTGCGCAAAAATCATAGTTATTTTATTAATAGATCTCTGTTTTCGCAAAAATTGACAATTTAGAGAAAGTTAAAAAAATCTATATAAGTATAGATACACATTTCTTATTATCGTCATAGATACAGAAAATCAGGAAATAAACTAAACAATCTTAAGTTAATTACTATCAGAATGGATAAATGCTATTTAATATTGCTATAATTACTGCCACTGACTATTACTAAGGCTACACTGAATCATAACAAATTATATTTATTGCAACAAAACTTATCTTAATGGCAGTTTCATACAGCACGATCAAAATATTGAATTTTGTAATAAATTTTAATTTATCAACGTTAATGATTTTATTTCATAGTTTAAACATAAGTATGCAAAATTGTTTACAATGTCAAATGTTTTAATGTTCATGTCTCTTTCTATAAACAAGCTTCATATTTAAGTTACTTGCGTACGTGCTTTTTAATTTTAAGAATCAAATAAGTAAAAATGCATCAATAACTTTTTAAACAGCTTACCAAGGTATCAGCGTCTAGGAAGACACATTTCTCATATTGGATGAGATTCCAGCAATGGATTTTCGTGAAGGTGATACCAAGTTCCGGCCTCTGCAACAGAGCCAGGTGTGCAGCGTCTTTGGAATCCAGCACGTCTACAATCACCACATCAGCAAATACTGCGCGAAGGCGGTCTCTGGAAATATTGTGTCACCATGAATATTGTACTCAGAAACAATAAATATACACCCAGTAGTATTAACCACCACAAGCAATTGTATTATCTGTTGTCATGTTGCTTGGTACGTTTGTAATTTTTTTCTTGTTATTTTATTAATCACTAGTTAATGCTTCACTAAAGTCCTACCTGATGGTGAGTGGTGATGCAGTCTTACGATAGTAAAGCGCATTAACCTAGTAAATGCCTATTCAGTCTTAGACTAGAAAACACCCACTTATAATCGAACTGGAATACTGACGCGACACGGGAAATTTATTCCAGTCCTAACTACAACTATTCTTGTCCATCTGGTTTGGAATCAATATGGAATTATAATTAAATGGAAGATTGTTCCCAAAATCAATGACTATATAACCGAATAAGCATAGACAGCATTCACAGATAAAGTTATTTATACCTCGTAACAACATAACTTTAATGGATGCATTGGTGTATAGGCAGACATAGACGCATTCATATATTCAAAATAAAGCAATGTCATGGCAATGATTATCATACAATATCGTCTATTTTAATAAGAACATAGTGGATGAATAATATACTAATGTTACATAAATATTAACCATTTGTAGAAAGACTAAAACTTGCTTCAGACAGTCGAAGGAAGATATGAGAGGATGCGTATAATTTAGTCGTCGCTGCAATTACTATAACAAGCTGCGCAACAGAAAGACAATGAAGTAAATAAATATTTATATCCTCTTCGTGACTTTATTATTGATGAATTGTAACATTTGTAATGTTCGTAAATTCTCTTTGTCATAAATCTTAATAAACGCAATGGTCAGGTCAAATTGCTGATTCAATCGTTGCAGCTATTTCATCTATCATAGATGTCTCCAGCAATTGAGTATGAAAGTTCTTGAAACTACTGAAAATACTAATGCTATCAACAACTTTGTATAGCTATGTTGACAGAAAAAATTAAATTTTACTATCGTCCGTTGGATCCGTTCCGCGTTGGATGGAAATTCGATGACGTCAAATGATCGATATAAATTCTGGGATGCGTTTGAATACCACGATTACGATTTGTGTATGTAAGAACATATGCGCTGTTAAGAAGCTTTGGGCACTGTCGTCATGTTCATTTTAATGTCATTACATGGATGTTTAGGTTAGTTTATTTCTAAAAGATTTATTAAGTATCTTTTAAATTGTTAATAGTTATATGGTTACAAAAAGCAATTAAATACAAAATATGTCATGGATCCATTAAAAGATTCTGCTTTACAGATTTTTAATTAGGCACGAAAAGTTGTAATAGTCAAGATTACTATAAATCTTTATGTTATATTCACTATTAAGGACATTATGGGTGTTCGGAAGAATTATCTGTTTTGCTTTTAGAAGATGCTTGTTTGCTACATTCACCAAGATGCCCGGACGAGCTTGACAAGAAGATGTCAGCATATCTTGAAGCACGTTAGATGATTCATATAACGCAGTGGTCACCACACCAGAACAACTAGAATGGTCCATTTTATTCTCAATGAGGCAGAGATTGTAACGATGAGTTTAAACACTTTAAACTCCTATTATCGGTCTGGGTGTTTGCGTTTTTGTCTTTGTATGTTGTCTACAATAATATATGTGTGTAGAGATTTAAAGAATGTTGCAATTACCTCATGGCCTCGGTGACAGACGGTGTTATGAGTACCACGGCAGGGTAGGCGGAGCCAGCGCGGCGCAATGAGTGCGCCAACACGAGGGCTCCGAGACCGTAGGAGTCGTTTGTGGCTAGCGTTACCCATGCTCGGTCTGAAAACCAAACATTAAGAGATGATCACAACGTAATTATACGCAATTCTTATTACAATCAGCAGAAAAGTCAGTCTTTATTTTCGCGATTGTTGATAAAAATATGTTAATAATAAAAACTCATCGCCATCTGAGTTCAATAATAATTCGTTTTTGTGCTCCTTGGATCAGAAAGTATTTAAAAACAATATCAGCATAAAATTAACGTTATTTGATTATTTGTTTAGGCGAATATAATTTTATTATTGCTACGGTGTCGCCGGTTTTAAGTATCATTGCAAGCTTATTTATAAAAGTCGACTTCTAAGAATCCATTCTGAGGAATAAATTTATAAATACATACACGCTTATAATATATTTGGCAACTATCTCCTTCCTGATGGTATTTTCAATATTTACAAACTTACCTCTCTCATAAACACCTGCTGCATGTTTATTAACTAACATTACTGTGCTATAGACAAGAAAATCAATGCGGTCGATCATTACATGTAACAGGTGGGACAGGTCGATATCTAATCTTAAACCCGCAAAATTTACTAATAGTAACGTAGGTATATAACATAACTTTCTGTTGTTCAAATATTCTTCTATACCTATTTGTATCTATCGATACCGGTCTGATGTCTGTAAAAACGAGTAGGTAATCGATATTGGCAAAGTTTAAACTACTTTTATATTTTTCTCAATACTCGATGTTTATAAATGGATTGCTTTAAAAAAGCACTATTGTTTAAAAATAGAACACGTATAATCATTTGTTGAACTTAAAAAGATAGAAAGTAGGCAGTGTAAAAGGGTTACAATCAAGATATTAAGTTTAAACTCACATATTTTAAAGATGTTTCTGGATTAAAAGGAGTAAAATTGACTAAAGAAACAAAGCTGTGCAAACAACAGTAACTGCGGAAAACGAATCATTCACACATCAAGAAGATCCTAGCCATTACGACGTGAAACGTTTGTACCGTCCTACATCAAAACTTTGGAATGAGGAAATTTTGTTGTTGTTGGATAGTTTGGAAACCTGTCAAAATTGTTTCAATAGGATTTTAAAATTAGTCTTTTTTATTTACTTAAATATGTTAATCAAAATTCAGCCGCTTCTTAAATTTATTAGAGGTCTAGGGTTAAGCTAATTAGGAGTTTTCAAATATTTTTCTTTCGTTTAATTTATTCATTATATACTAAAGTCTGTAAAAAAGATGCTGCGAGTAATGTTATTAGTTTCATATAGGTTATTAGGCTGCGAGTAATGTTATTAGTTTCATTGGGTATTCGTTTTGAAGATTTTGCAGAAATAGGAAGAAAACCGGAAAAAACTCATTTACTAGTATAGATAGAAAGGCATTGATCAGTTACAGATCTTATTATATGTGATAGATTTAAAAATTGATTATTCAGTTACTAGGAATTTCTGTAAGTAAATTCATTTTATTAAAGAACTTTCCACAATAACAAACAAAACGTTCCACACTTCTAGCAATGGAAGACACGTGTGAAGGTATCATATTAGTCCTAGCGCGTGTATGGACGTAATCTTAGTAGACACAGTGGGAAGGGAATTTAAACCACAAAAAGAAACATAAGACTTAAAAGATCTTGCAGATTACTTTCCACAAGTGGATAGTTTCCTTTAGTAGAGGCGAATTACTGCTTACGGCAATAAAAATACTGTACATTTTTATATGATCAATTAGTATTGTGATGAACTGTCCAACAAAATAGAATAATAAGTATTTATTAAACATCATTTTGTCTCTCGATATAAAGTTAGACGTTGTGAGATCTTTGTTGACAACAGTAACTGTCCTTCTGAGAAGAACTATGCTGTTTATTGCCTTCTATTTTTGAGATCATAATGAGATAGGAGGATGCTTCTGAGGTTATAATATACTGATAATATATGAGGTAATATCTTTTAAAATATTTTCCCAAGTGTATTTAATCTTCTCAATCCACATAACCTGTTTCCGCTTTTCCAACAAAAAGTTTTCATCCCGAAGAGAAGAGAGTGGTTATTACTAATATAACAGAATAGATTTTCACTTGGAACAACATTTTAAACCACAGTCAAAACATGATGACATGACAACATATCATTTTTATTTTCTTATGAATATCAATTCTCGTCGTCCAGATTACTTCAAGTTATGTACAATGAAGAAATATAATTAATGTAGCTCTCTTGAGTTCCAAATCAGAATGTAACGAGAAAGAGCAATTAAGTATGTAATTTGGCACCAGAGATGATGACTGTCTAGACAACACAAAATGAAGAGTCTAAATTCTGAGAGATTGCGTCCAATGAGTCTTTTTTGATAAGGTTCCTGTCATGAGATCAATTCGTGCCTTGTTGTTTTTGTTTATCTTTATTAAGTGCTAATTGAGATGTCGATATACAACCCGATTTTATTAGGGACAGGCATTTTCCAGCTTCCTAACAAACTACAGAAGAAAATCCATCTAAATACAGTAGTATTACATTATTAGTTCTGGAAGATTTTGTGGGCTGATTATTTATGTTGCATTTCCAAAATTTACTTAAACTACATTTTCCAAATGTTATATTGGTGATAATTCACAGAACGTTACAAAATCAATATGAAATGAAATTATGTTCCTTTGACATAATCTTTATAAGTATTTAACTCAACAAAGAGAGAAAATAACTACGGCATATTGTATGATTATTATTCTACATATGAACATAAGAAATGGATGGATTGTGAGGGACGATATGAAAGATAAGGGAATAAAGTTAGAAATGACGGCTAATAGAATGGCTAATAGAAGAATGGCAGAGGTGGGACATATTGCCCCGACCCCATTTAAAAATGGGAACTGGGTACTATAATGATGAAATAAACACTTGTCACAAAGCAACCACACTAGCAATTTAAACTTAAACATATAAGCGAAATTATTCATAGTTCTTGCAAAAAATAAGACTTAGGTGAATTTATTAGCAGCACACTTTCGACTTTGTAGTTGTTGTATAATGTTCATCATATTATATTTTTTCACAAATTTGTAAAATCTATCTTTAATCGATTACGATCTCATATCTGACACTTGCCAACGACGTAAATATCCAAAATAACTGGAAATTTGTGGCACGGACTCTTGCGTGAATACGTAATTTATGTTTTAATATTACGTTAAAGCTTTGTCGTGAAATATTTAAGGAAATGCGCAGTTATTTAGTTCTAAACAACACGCTGCGTAGGTTCGTCGCCGTCTACATGATACTAATTTCGTTGGCACGTGGCGTAGCGTTTCATTTGGCGTCATTATTGCTCGATAGAGACGTTGAACGATATAAGTGTCAATAATGACACGACATAATTGCAAATCGATAATGTTTATTTTGGAAATTCGCATCATGTAAAACAACACTTTCGATCTAAACAACTTAAATAACGAACACTATATCTTTTCGAAATAAGATTCATGAATAATTTAGCTAAAAAGTAGAAGTGATGTAAATATTACGTAAAATTAATAACGTAAATATCTCAACGTCTAGGGCGCGTGGGACATCTCATAGCGACACCATGTACCTAATGAACAAGTGCCGCACGTTCTGTTCCGAAATAGCGCGACACAAATAAAATAGAAAATAAAACCACTGGATAGCGTCAGATATTGGGTGCCGAGGCTGTAGACGCCTGCCTATGCATTCCACAATTAAATCGACAATCACTCTTCAGTCCGTTACGGTGACGTTCCCCACGTATTTAGAATTACTTTCGGTAAAACGTTTATCATGAGCTTATTTTAAAATGTTACAACATTCCCTATTTACAATTGGATGACGTTGGTATGCATTTGTTTCGTCTCACATCTATTTAAAAATCCTGTTTACAAAGTCCCTCTGTTCTAGTGTTTTACTCATCATTGTTAAGAGATACATTCTCTTGAGTTTCATTTTCTATCCTTTCTCATTCTACTTCCTCTTAAATTGTAATTGACTAAAAAGTAATATTCCTAAGAATCAATTTTTAAATGTAACTCATATTACCTTATTTCGAAAACGTTTATAATATAGTCGAAAATATTGAATTAAACACTGAGGTTTATAAAATGTGTAAAAAAACTACTAATTAGATTACTTTATATTAAAAAAACCGTTCATAAAATAGCAAGAAGTGAAAACATTTATCCAAAAATACTCGTAATCGTGGAAGTTAATCGTATACATAAATGTTTTATAGGGAGTGTTGGAACTAATGTAGAACCAATTTAATTATTAAGCGTGAAATAAACCAAATTAAAAGGGCAGCCAGGACCGAGTGATCGACATCCTCAGTACAATAAAATCACATCCGCATTTGTAATTGGCTTGTAGTTGGCTTTTATTCATTGTCTGATACGTGAGAGTATCGGTATTAAAAAGTTTGATCTTGGTACAAGTTCAAATTATTTTTGTAACATCTGTAATACTAATTTAAAGTGAGTAGATTTTTAAGGTTCTTGGCTTGTAGGCAGTATTTAACTAAGAGTTACTTCGGTTAAATTAACAAATTCATAACTTCGGGATCTTTTGGGATAGGTATTGAATGAAACAAGAAATATAAATATAATAAGAAACGTGAAGCTATTGGAAACCAAACCATATGTTCAATAATTGGATAAAACTCCCTAGTTGACATTTGAACAAAAAGACACCACAGATACTAAACGCTAAACATAGTTAACCGTCTATTATACTGAATATAATTTATAACATTTCGCTTAGAATTATTAACAAGAAAATAATAAACCCATGTATTATTAGCATTAAGAGAAATAAGTCGATTGTTTATATAATTATACATATCGTATATAGGTGTATTATGTTCTTGATAAACCGAAGACTAATTCAAACTAACAGCAAAATTTATCCACCATTACATACATCTTCAGTATTTGAATACTAGCCTAACTCCAATAAAAAGCTCGTAACTCAGGAAATGCCGTCAGGTCCACGATCTATTTCAGTGGAATTTGCACATATCGCGTGTTTATTTTTTCAACGGCACAACATTATTTTATCGGAGGAAAATATTCAAGGTTTATTATTTAAAACTTTATTCCAGGATGCCGTGAACTTTGCTAGTTCCTTGGCGAGGTTATTTTAGTAATACATGTGTCGGTTCGAGCAGGGTCGGCATCGCAGTGAATCCCAATAAGGCACTCGAGAGTTAAAGTTCCGTGGCAGGCGTAGGATCAGACGCTGGTCGGGAGTCGGGACTGTCGGGAGCAATGTCCCTGCGGTTTCTATTTAGGTGCGGCCGGTTCGGCGGGACGGAACCACACGGGCAGTCGACCGCTTAGTGGAATAAAGGAATGTTGTACTAATGCATTTACTTTTTTCAAAATATTTACTGGAAATGGAACTCATTCAGAGACTCATTGAAGCAGAAAACGTAGCAGAAGACAATCTGCTAATTGACTTTCTAAATTCGTATGTGCAAACATGCTATACAACTGAATGGAGTTTGCAATATTAACGTCATTTTTCATTACCTACTTTACGAACCTTATTTATGCACATGTCCAAAAGACAATAAACATTAATTGGATGGTCACGTGCAAACATGTCGTAGAGAAGAAAGCTCTTGACTAGAGAAATTTCGAAAGGTATTCATATTAATAATGACAAATATAAATCAAATAAGGTAATACGTATTTACGTAAAAGTTATTAGATTTCGAAGGCGCCTAGCTTAACCGCAACCAGTCGAATGAAACTTCGTGGCTGAAATCTAGTAACAGATGTCTAACCACAAGTTTCCTAAAATGTTACATGAAATGTAATATCTTGGATTAATAAATTTTGATAACAGAACACCTATCTAGATCTAACTTTAACTTTTTATAACTAAAGTTTATTAGTATAACAATAAAGTTGAACTTCACATATCTTTTAAGTTTTTAGTCATAATATCTTATAATTTCTGTATTAGCATTTGTATACGAATTTTTATAGACGATTATGAAATTTAGGTGAGCGTTACACAATTTTGGCATAAAAACGAAAGGAAACAGATTGTCTTTTTCTTTTGAAATCAACATCAGAAAAAAAGCAAAAGAATCCCCATGGTCAATGGCAGTGCAAAATTATTATGGCTGATAACGCATTACGATAGAAGTAGTGTAAAGACACATAATGCGACTTTGATAGTGTTAGTATGTTTACAATCGGGTTGAATTTAATCTGATAACACGAGCGTAATAGTGAGGCCGTAGATAGAATACATACTGAGAAACAAGTCAATTCATAATGTCCAGTCTGAACATGAACGAGACAATAAATATACGATAATACTTATAACTTTTGAAGTAGGTATGTACATCACTAAATTATGGTTTATTTGGTATTCACACAAAATTTATAGAGCTGAATTAACGCAATCGTTTCTAGTAATGTAATTTTTTAAAGTTTCTCCAAATAAAATTTATCGACCATCACTCTTTGTCAAATGTTTTGATAAAATTTTATATTTTGTTAAAAGACAACAGGATATTTTTATACGTGAACGTAAACGTGAGTATATTTAGCAATTTTTATGAAGTGTAATCAAAATTTCACTTTTATGAATGTTTTACTTCACCCTATATGATAAAATCAATAGAATGTCCTTCAAACGTTACTCTAAACAAGAATAAATCGAAACACAAAAGTAACCGTGTAGCTGTTGTATATCTTGTAGCAAAACTTGAAAAACACCATTTCACTACACTTTCTAGATTACAGAATCCCTCTAGATCTAGTTAGTGTTCTATTCTACCTCCATTATATTTCATTTCGACAAATTATTATATAAATTATAATAATACTTATATTTTTATGTCAATTTTGTAAATTGATACATCGAGTTGGTCCTACTCTAATTATATTATAGAATCCAAGCATTTTAATACTACTAGGTAACTTAACACGTTTTGTTAGGTCACGACCTCATGATTTAAAAATTATCAGTCATTAAATAACATTTTTTAGTTACCATAAATCATATCAATTTATTTACAAAGGTTAATTTGTTGACCAAAAATCGCTAAAGAAAAAATATCACTTCCATCTACCCTTATTTATCAATGATAACCTCAGGACAAATAACATTTGTGATTATCACGGCGGAGCAGTGTGGAAATACATATTTCTTATCCACATCGA
>DWJN01002254.1:0-15680 GCA_018248895.1 Carystus phorcus | reverse complement strand
GCGCTTGAAATGGATTTAGAAAATTTATGCAAATACGTTACTAAAATCGCTGAGTTTTATTCAGTACTGGTTGTGCTCGCGACTTTGTCCGCGTGGATTTTAACAAAAAGTTATTGTTCAGTTTACAGATTTTACGAAACTTATATTATTCCTTTAAATTTCGTTATAATTTTTAGATAAAAGTAGCCTTGGTTACTTCTTGTTAAATTAGCTATTTGCCAGTGAAGGTCCTATCAAAATCGGTTCAGCCGTTCCAGAGATTAGTCTGAGTAAACAGACAGACAGACAGAGAAAAATTGTAAAAAAATGTTATTTTGGAAAGTTAATGTTCAGTTTACAGATTTTACGAAACTTATATTATTCATTACATTTTTTTATTTTTTATAACGAAGGCGTTATAATTTTTAGATAAAAGTAGCCTTAGTTACTCCTAGTTAAATCAGCTGTCTGCCAGTGAATGTCCCATCAAAATCGGTTTAGCCGTTCCAGAGATTAATCTGAGTAAACAGACAGAGAGAAATTGTAAAAAAATTTTTCGAATTCGCTTAACACACATAAAATATTTTAGTAATACACGGACATAAGAATATATATAAAGATAGGGAGATATATTTTGTTCAAAAAAAAAAAATTAAAACTCAATGTCAGTTGTCAGTGTTCAGTGTCCATTAAAAATAAGCTTTGAACAAAATGAGTTAGGGTCGAATTTTCACCATAGAGTCGAGTCTCTACTACATAATTGTTTTAGACATGATGTTAACGCGTAGGTTTCCTGAAGCGAAACGAGGGCGGTTTAGTATTTACCTGGTATCATACCGTGTGTGATACGAACCTAGTCCTATCAGTACATTTAACTTAGCTAAAAGTAAATTCATCATATAGATAACGTATATTCTGCAGGAATCTACAGGACATATTTGATGATATATCCAAAGCTTCAACTGAGTGTAAGCTAAATAATTTTTAATATTGCTTCTAACAAGAGCATTATATAGTGTCTTAAGGGCGAGTACGGAGGTAAATTCTTTTGTGTTCCTAGCAATAAAACCTAACATTTTAAAACTTTATTTTTTTAAATTTAATATATAATGTTTAAAATGAATGTTAAGCTGAACATATAAAATTGTGTACCCAAATAACTTAGGCTTAATTAGTGAATTTGATGTTAAGTAAGATTAGAAATAATATGTGAAGCCCGCTTTGCTAGTTCACGCTCTCTTTTTTTATTCAACCCCAAAACGATTTGTCGTGTTTCAACAAGAAGCTTGAAAATCAGTGCTTTCTGTTGATTTCCTTCTTTTTTTATTTCTTTCTTTCTCTAAAACGAATTATGACATAATATCTTTCTCTGTTGTTCAATAAAGTATCCATTGCGAGTACAAACACAGTACTTCACATAGGTAGATTTTTAAACCCTTTGAAACGAGACTCCGTCATTTCTACAGCGCACTGAGTGAAATATCAAAGAGCTTTTTTTGCCGTTTAATATGTAGTACTGTCCGAAAATAGGTATTAATCACCTCTTTTGCTCAGACCACACGAAACATGAGGCGATAGGTGTTCTGATTAAAACGTTATCATCGTAAAACGAACAAAGCTAAACGAGAAATGTTTACTATTTAAAATGTAATTAATCGTTCAGGGTTAGGAAATAATTAAGCGTTTTAAGTTGCGATATTTAAATAAACATTTAAGGGTGATACCGAAAACTTAATCTTTTCTAAAGAAGGCTTTATGACAGCGAAAGAGACAGCCTGAAGACGGGTTCCATCGGGAAGGTTCGGTTAGTGAAATTCAGGCAGTGTGGCGCGAGATAGCGGTCTGAAAGCACGTGTATTGAAAAAAATCGTAACGGAATACGATACGAAAATATTGTGACAACTGGGTTTGTGAGTGTCGTGTTTAGTGTTAAAACGTGACGTGTTATTCGTTCAAATATATCTATTAGTAAGTTAAGTTTTAATAAAACTTAATATAATCGTAAATTAGTTGTTCAGTGTTTCTAAGTTAGGGATAGTTTGGACTAAACTTTAAGATATAATTTAATTACTATAACTTAGATTGTGACTGTGTGTATATATCTATATGTTCGTTGATAACTTGCTGGTAAGTATTCTATATAAGATATTTGGGGATGTTCCCAACGTGTTATGCTTGCTAATATTCGCATTAGACCTCACTTCGGAACTTTGGAAGTGAACAAACCTTAATAACATATGCAAGATCCTTTCTACGAAATGTTGAGAGTTAGAGAGTTTTATTTGTGTGGTTAATGTACAAAACTTTCAAGAAAACCTTATAGAGAATAGAAAAAACTCAATAAATTCACAATAACAACAAAATAAGCGTGAATTAGTCAATTTTGTATTTGCCTACTAATAATGTTTTGACGTATGGGTAGATATATATTTTTGTTTATACGAAATTACGTTAAATGATAATAATATAAAAACGATTGTCATTTCAATAAAAATACTGATATATTTTTTGTGTTAAGCATTAGTAAAATATTTTAATATTCAATTATCGTAGAGTAATTTAACTTAATGGTATTTATTCCAATATAATATCATAACACAGAATAGTCGTATTAAAAACATCGAATATGTGGGTCAATTGGATCAATTCCTAAAAAAGGCTTGCAATATTCATATACCATTTTCTAGGGTTTTTATCGTCATGAAAATATCCTACAAGTTGACCGTAGCTTGGTCGATAACTATTCCCAGCAACCAAGGGACAGATATCCCCTTCTAAACTTCTGTTTCATATTTCTGCTACCACACTTTAACCTTGTCATAAGAATCAAAGCAATATACTCGTACGACTCGTTTATTTAGGAAACATTGTTTATTTTAAAAACTATGTTTAAGTGTGGTTTTTGGTTTCAGTACATTTCTGTTTTGCAAATATTATTTTTTTTTTTTAAACTTTGTATTACAATTTTATTTTAAAAAAGTGTTATTGAGTATCTTCAATCAATATGATTATAAGAAATTTAAATTTATGTTATGCAAAAATAATCGTAAAAATCGAATTTTAGGAACGCAAAATTATTTTTTCAGGATTTCATTAAATTTTTCTATCTACATACGCTATATCTAATAAAACTTCAATATGTTGGATGCATACTGGTAGCTAGACCAAAGATACATTAGAAGCTCTCTAAGTTTAATAAGATAATAGACATATTCATATTTTGTTTCTTACCAGAGTAGACATACATATTTTGACATCTCTTTACCTCATACCATGGGAATCGTGTCCTATTTCCACATATGTATATTATTATACGAGTATAAAGTAGAGTCGTTCATACTATGTATTTTTTTTATTAGAATCGTTAATACTTGACGTCAACCCACTTCACTTGTAACGTTCACCAAGTCTATTGGATAAAATGCAGATTTTAATTATTGAGAAAGGTGTATTACTCCTTAATGAATCGTAATCATAAACTAAAGTATAATAAAATTAAGTATGTAAGTTTTCCAAAACCACAGTCATAGGGTTTTGTTGAAGTGATAGCGCAGTTTGACTATCGACAAGCGTTTGTAAAAACTTACAACATCTTGCTTCGCTTCGGTAAAACTGCACATTCGAACCAGACAACGATACAAAAATTATATATATTCATCATTATATCGATAACAAACTGACATTAAAAATTAACAAATATACCTAGCGGTTTTGGTAGATTTTATCCTATACCGTAATAAATATTTTCTATCGTATGAAATTGTGAATCGAACTATTTTTTATCTAAGTAATCGACAAATGAGCAGACGAGCCACATGATCATAAATGGTCATAGTTGCCCATGGTCATCAGCTGCACCAAAGGTATCGTTTTCAACAATCAACTTAAAAATACCATAAATCTCCTCCAAGTCGATCTAACATTTAGGAGGAATTTAGTGACCTACTCACGGACACGAATTATGTATAAAGATAATATATAGTTTTTGCCCCATTACGGTTTTATTATTGGAATACATAATGGTCGATGTAAACACCTCGTTGCTAAGCGTCCTTGGCTCAATAGTGTATAAATCCAAGGTTGCTTAAAGTTAGCAAACGTGTAATGCAAAACGAAATGCGTAAAAGCGAAGTCAATATCGTCACTGCAAGGTTAGGGTTATAACCAACGAGTTTTGCACTGACCTATCTAGTTTAATGGCGAATATTTAAATATTTTTAATCCATTGGAAGGTACGTGTTTGTACTCTTCTACTTATACTATTAGAAAGAAGAGTTTGTTTGTTTGGTTGACCGCGCTAATCTCAGAAACTACTGATTCGAATTGTAAAAATATTATTACGTTGCATAGGCCATTTACTGAGGAAGGCTATAGGATATACAACATAATGCTACGATCAATAGGAACTGAGCGTTATTAAGAAATGTTACAAGAACGGGACAAATGTTCCAAGGTGATATGAAATTCGGGTCGACTAGTATAACATAGAACTCTTAGGAGGTATACACTTCCAATTAGAATGGAACATCAGGTGAGTAACATGTTTCACAATCATAAAAAAGAACATTTTCGTTTGGTCTGAATCGATCGGGTGAATTCGCGTGGTTTTATTGCAACCGAAATATAAGTTGTGCGACACAGAAACAGTGTAGCGGGCCAAAGTGAAATAGCAATAAAGACAGGAGCTTTAGCTTGGCATAACAAAAATGTAGGCCGCCTGCCTTCACCTTACGTTACGTTACCTTGGGGGAATCATAACAAAGAGTACCAATTATTTTTCCATATTTCTGTATCGTAATATCGTTGGTTATAAAAATAAGGCGGAGGTGTCGTTACTTGGATATGAATCTTTTTACTGACGATTTCGTAAACATAATTATTTAAATACAAGCTTGGTGTTCGCAGCTTCGACTACTCAAATATTAGACTTTAAAAGGAAATTCTATATTCAGATTTATGTGAAATTTATTTTATTACTTCCTTTAGGAATTTGTATCCCTCTGCTATAAGGAATGTTCAACGGTTCATGCTTGTAGGTCCACTAGTGCAGCTTATAATCTTTCAGTCAGTCAGTTTTCATAGATCCTTATACGATATTATACTTTATACGAATTAATTTTATATCAAAACCTAATGACTCGACAGACAATCCCTATCTTATTATCAGCTACATAATTGTCATATTTAGTTTGTTCATAAGCGATGAATGTTTGGGAAATTTATAAGTAATTTTACAACTTTGGGGTTTGTTTTGAGTCTATCACAATACATTTTTCATCATTATAAATACATACTTAGCTATAATTAAATAAGATGAAAAAGGAACAAGATACACTATCTACACCTGAGATTTATGTATAACGTTATCAAACTTGAATGAAACGTTATTAATAACCTCTGGTATTAGTTTTCGCGTAGCCCCGGAAATCGTATCAGTTTGCGCGGAGTTGAGAGCAATATTTATTGTGTAAGTTATGCTAAACAAACGTCTATATAAATGAGTTAGTTCTGTTGATACTTCCGGAGTAAATAATTTGGTTTCTATTTCTTACATCGCAATAAGAACGATTAACTGTTTCTGAAAGGCTTATCAAAATATTCTTGAACAGGCATGTTAACTTAGAAGCTCTGTCAAATAAATACGAGCTTTTGAAACGTTAATTACAGAATAATAATAATAAATAACGCCACACACGCATAGCCCTACACTAGGATACCCCGTGTCGTGGGCGCCATGGACAACATAGAAAGACAATTACACACACACTCAGACCGAGAACAGAAACTTAAACTTATCATTTAAATTTCGGCCTCGCTGGGAATCGAACCCAGGCCCTTCGAACGGCGGTCCGGCGTGGCGCCACGCGGGTCGTCAATAAATAAAAAAATCGCATTTAACATACAATTCAAAGTATAATTTGACAGCTCTATTTGTTTCACCAATTATTACCTATTACCAAACCGTACCTATTGATACCATTACTAAAGTACCTATCGAGCAAACTGTAGTAATCATATTTTATTAGGAAACGTTTAAGCTACTAATTAAAAAGTATGCCGACGTAAAGTAATTGCTTTGATCAGAGTTTCGTAAGGTTTCTTTCATTATGTTTACGTAGAAACCTTATTCCAAATCGTGTTTATATATTGTGTATTTGTGCGTAACGTTGCTTGTCTCTGTAAGAGGTTTAATTTGTATGAAATGTATTGTATGATATGGAATTAATTTGGGTCCTTCTATATACTTGTACATATTATATTAGGACTTGGATCTTCCATCACAAGGTCGTATTAACGTTTAATTTATCACGCGTCCCGAGCGCGTGGAAAATTTCAAAGACATTTAAGAACAATAAAGAGAGCCCACGGCGCAGTCCCCACAAAATATTTTCCTTTACTGAAACAATTGACATTCAATTTTGTATTCATGTGTGCGGAATTAAAGTTGTGAAGAATTTGAAATGAGAACAGTGGATTTGATAATTATAAAATTACTAAATTATCAACTAAACCATAGGTAACTGACGTTTATTTGATGAGCTGAGGGCACGGATCTCTTCTCAAGATAACATTCCTATATTACAGTTAAGTGCGATGTTTTTTAAATGCCATTCTATGTCTAGTTGAATGGCTATCCATCCCCTCATTATTCATGGATTATTTTTAAACGCAGACCTATTGTATAAACTCCGATTTTTTTCTCTACCAATCCGCAGTGGAGCAGATTGGTGCAATATGCTTTAAGCCTCTTTGAACAAGAGGAGAATTGATGAATTGTTCTTATTTTATGGTTCTTATATTCCTTAATACATAATTAGTAGGTATTGTTAGATTCAGGTATCTAGAGCATACTCCACCACCTCCTTTGATGCGAATTGGTGGAGGGTTTGTGGCCAACCCAATTGTTGGAAGTTTTTGTGCTACTTGAGGCCTTCGACATGGCCTGATGACTGCTATCTACAACAACCGGGACCGACGGCTTACCGTGCCCTCCGGTGCACGGAAACGCTCGAGAAAATCTTGTCACTCGCGGTCACCTATCTAGGTACCGATTTAGATATTAGTTAGTTATTGATTCTAAAGTACAAGTTTAAAATACTGTTAGAAAGCCTTTAAAGATAAATTGGTAATTAAATAGAGTGGTTGCCATCATAATTGAGGATGCGATTTATTTATCGCATAACTCCATGAATGTATTGTAACCTTTTGTATAGACCTAATGGAAATGTATTGTATCGCGCTAGGCATAACGGGCCTCAAAATCCTTTAATATGATTTATTAAGTATTAGTATTTTCCCGAAAATTCCGAGAAAGAGTTATTTCAGAAAACTGTGGAAATCATTTATAATTATTCGTTTTTAAGGTATACCGAGTTTTATACGAATTACCTGTCGCTCTGCAACTATCCCACTATAACCGTTAATTTTACAGGACTAAAAAGTATCCGTTAAGATCATTACATATTTTTTTTTTAATATAAAGTATCTCATGTCCTCTTTGATATCTTTAAGAAAATGTATACAAAGTTTCATGATAATCAGTTGACAAGTTTTGGCGTGACAGCGTAACAAACAAACCTTTATTCACATTTATATTAATAAGGATCGTATTGAGGCCTTCATCCGCAATGGACTCTGAATTAGTCATGACATGATTCTTTAATCCACATTGTGGTTTGAAAAAAAATCTCAACGGTTTATTCTCAGATATACACTCAGTATAAGAATCTTGTTACAGTATATGTTATTATAATATCTGCCAAAAATATGAAACCATATCTACACAAGAAACAGTGTTTCCCATATCAACCAGAGGACTTCGAGCTATATAATTTATCTCAGTAATAAAAGTGGTATAAAATAAAAATAATTTATTTATGTGTGCGCTGATAGCATTTCCTTGTTGTCGTAAACTGTATTACCTAATACAGAATTATGATCTGAATGTTTTTAAGGAATGTGACATATACAGAATACTATGAGTATTTTTTTTATGTAAATACGACTAGATGAAAGTGGTCATCATTGCTCTTAGACTTCAGCCACACGATTGCCAGTCAAGAGAGAAGAGAAACGAAAGGAAAGGAAGACTTATGCCATTACCCTAAACACGAAGGACCATTTTTTGTTCGACTTGTGGCAACCGGATCACACGTCACATGATAACGTCACGCCAGACTTTGTTACGAATTAAAAGTTAATACTTTATCACACCTGTTGGTAAGCGGTGATGTAGTTGGGTGGTAAAGCGCATTAAATTGGTAGAACCCTATTCACTCCTGAACTTGAATCACGTTATCGAAGTTTTCTACAATGCTTGTCTTTATACAAGTTCCGAACATCAACAGTCGGAGCTCGATCGCTGCTCAGGCAATCCCACCTGTTGGTAAGCGGTGATGTAGTCTTGGGTGGTAAAACTTAGTAGAAGCCTATTCATTCTTGAACTTGAATCATGCTATCGAAGTTTTCTACAACGCATATATACAAGTTCCGAACATCAACAGTCGGAGCTCGACCGCTACTCATGCAATCCCACCTGTTGGTAAGCGGTGATGTAGTCTTGGGTAGTGAAACTTAGTAGAAGCCTATTTACTCTTGAACTTGAATCACGTTATCGAAGTTTTCTATAACGCATATATACAAGTTCTGAACATCAACAGTCTGAGTTCGACCGCTACTCAGGCATGACACCTCGCTTGGCGGGAGATCTCACTGTGCCAAAGACTTAAGCAAGAAGATCTACCAGTTGGTTTCACGAAAAGATACTGCTCATAATAATATTAATGACAATATTGATTATACAATTCTTATACAAAGTTCTACTGCATTTCTGTAAGCATAGGGTAGCGTTTACGTTCTAGGTGTTTCAATGCGGCTTGACGTTTGGTTTTTAATTATGAGCAGATTTAAATAAAACAAATTCTAAATTTTACTTCATGTTTATTACAAGAAATCAGTGAAAACCGCATTAAATCCGTTGGAACAGAATAATAATAATAATAATGTTCATTTGCCAAAAAGAGTAAATCTCTTTTTGAATTAATATTTTAGATAGGAACACAACAATGTAAGTGGTACATATATGCTACTTTTATTTTGGAACTTAATACCCACGTAAGAAGAACGAGACACGGAAAAAACCTCACAGACAGACGAGAAATTAAAAAAAGGTACCTTTGTCTAAATACCTCTAACATAGTTTAAATATCTTAAACGCACAGACATTGATATACAACAGTTTTATTATAATATTTTTATAGTATATTAGTTAATAATATATTATATCGATTACTGTTTTACGAAGATGTGGTGAAAGATACGTGAAGTTCCCAAACGATGTTGGTCTCGATTGTCGAGATACCTAATTCAATTGCACAAGCCCATTACAAATATACCTGAGGACGGTTCCTGAAAACTTTCGCCGTTCTTCACCAAATTATCTCTCTGCCTGTCGTCTCATTCCTTTAATGTTTTTCTAATCACAAAGAGCAATTCGCCTCAACTGGCGCGATAGGGCTTAGTTATTGTAATCTTCTATTGTACACAAATTACACAAAAGAACTTCAATATCATTTTTTTTATTATTAAGAAACAAAATTACATTATCATAAACCGATTCTATTTACAAGCCAGTTTAGTATTTAATACACGCTTACAAACTTTTTACTTGGTAAACAAATGCTTAGAAAATTACTTTTCTATTATTCTGTAAAACCAATATAAGAGTTCCTAGTAAACTCTAGAAAAACTTTTCCATCCTAGAAATCTCCACTGGGATTCAAGTTAGTGCCTACTAGACCTATTCCTTGCCGTCGTATTATATTAAATTTATATATTTATGTATATGTTAACTTGCTTTATGTATGGTTTAAAAACTCGAAAACTTCTGCATCAATTGAGCTCTAATTTGGACATAATATACATTTAGCTTCAAGGATTTCTAAAGTTTTCATCTATTTTTCACAATAACCGAATACCCGAAAAAAAAACAGCTACTTTTATAATAACCAACTGTTATAAATTAAATATAATCTGTCATAGCTAATCTATGCGACAAATGTCCGGTTTACGCTCTATTGCTTTTTCTAATCTACGTCTATGCTTCCGTTATCAGTTGAACCTATGATTTGTTCTTTTCTTTTCATAATACATTCCAAGTTTAATTTGCTATTGAGTTTAATTTAGAACACCGACCGTGCCGTCTGATAGAAGCCAGATAATTAAACTTATATAAAACATTTTGTTTTGGTCGTCATTTCTCGTCCATGAAACCACAATATGCTACAGCGAAGTGTGCCAGGGTACAGATAGTTTTTTCATATAAATCTTTCTAGCCAAATATGTATATAAAATAAAGATTTTCAATGGCTCTATATTAAAAATGTAGAATTTAAAACAAAAAGGTAATAACGTTACAGGTAGAGTTAAAATTATATGATTGCTTGTAAATAACCAACGATAGTCACTGATAGTGTTGTTCATAAGAGAATTTAATGCTTACGTAGTATTTTAAATTATATGCGGCGAATATTTTGTCCTGTGTTACTTCTCGGAGAGAAAACTGTTTAATCACATAATTTGTACGCATAATAATTTATTATTTCAAGATCCTTGGGCTAAATATATAAGTAACATGAAATAATATTACCCGTATCATTATATCGTTGTTTATATTCGTTTTATCGCTTTGGATGTTTTTTTTAACTTCATTTCAACGCTCTTTGTTTACGGCACGATCGTGAAAGATGCTATCGTAATATTCGTAAAATGTACGAGGCGTTTTAATGATAACAGAACAATGTCAACATCTTTTATGTTTTCGCTTCTGTATTTAAAATAAAGGTATATTTTCGAACAGGAGCTTGCGCATATAAGTTACGATAACAATTGACTACCGTATAACACTAAAGAAGTATAGCGAATATCGAGCCAGTGATATTTTGGTTCCTTCCCATAACGGTTTGCGTTGTGAGTGGGTTCAATAGTTTTTTCAATAGGCAAAGAAACAACCGACTACAATCAAATACGCCGTAATGAATACTGAATTTCGAAGTTATATGCATCAAGTAACTGCGTATAAGTCAAAAACGACTCGTCAGATGTCGCACAAATTTATATGGAGCTAAAAAATGGAAAATGGTACCTACCTTGTATTTATAATTTCGTCATGAACAAACCATTTAAATTAGTTTTCATTTTCAATGCGCTATCTATCGACATGTTGCAACAAGATTTTGTTTAATTCCTTACTATTGGACATCTTTGTGTGAGCTAAATAGTGCCCCACCCCCACGACAATTTTGTTAAGTCAATGCTGCCTAGCCTCAGGAACCCAAAAAGCTGCAAATAAAATTTATAACAACAGTAAAATAGTTATTTCAAATCATCAAACCTACTGATCAATATAACATTCATAGAATTAGAATTCAAGACTGTTTAATATTTTTGATGACAACGCCATCTGTTGTGATAGATACAAAACTGTAGCAAAGGATAACTACCACCTTCAGTTAGCTCCCCACGATGTTTTTGTTAGAGTTACCAAGGTTCCAAATGAAATATGGAAGATAACCCTGTGTTACGCTAGTATAGTTTCTCTGTCTTAATTTTTTTTGTGTCGGTTAAAATACAATTCGTTTCTAGTCTTTATTATGTACTAGATGAACCAGCAAACGTTATTTTGCCATATAAATGATTATTTAGGAACTATTTTTATAACCATAAAAATGGTTATAGCGTGTTAACCTTAAAAGCTAGACATATGCTATCACAGACTTTTATTTAGATCTTTTAGAGGGGAACAATGTTGTAATACATGATTTTTGAGTAACTTGCACCGTTTACTCAGCGCACGCATGGAAAGCTCAAAATTGACCCGTTTTCGCAATAATTTTATTGCTGCTTCTCTCCTATTTATCTTAGCGTGATGTTCTATAGCCTATAGCCTTCCTCTATAAATGGACTATCTTATACCAAAAGAATTTTTCGAATCGGTTCAGTAGTTCCTGAGATTAGCCCGTTCAAACAATCAAACAAACTCTTCAGCCTTATATATTAGTATAGATTTAGCTTATGAAATGCTGTAATCTCAAAAACAACAAATAAACAACCAAGAAACTTTTAGCCAAACCACGTCGTATAGAAGGGCAAGTTCACTGCGGTCTTACCAGAGCTGTAGATCGTAGTTCCCGCGAACATATTTCACGTCACGACATGTCATGTCGCCCTACACTTGGTTGGCAATTAGGCATTGGGGTTTGCGGTTAAACTTAGTTGTTTTAGTTAAATATAATTAAGGTTCTACCGTTTACTGATAAACGTTATTACTAGTGTAGCATATGTTATTGCAAAAGATATTTAGTAAAAATCTGTGTGCTTCTTTTCAATTTTTATTTCTGGCAATCTTTTCTACCAATGTCACTGTTAAAAAGAAATATATAATATTGTGTGCGTACCAGATACTACAGTACACCGAGACGGGTTAGCAGTCGACAACAAATTCAAAATTCAAATTCATTTATACATATAGGTATTATTTCAATACACTTATGCAGGTCATTTTTTTGATTCTACCACCGTTACGGAAAGATGCTTTTACATCGAGGAGAAGAAACGGCGAAAGAAACAGTAAGTTTGTTAGTTACAAATGTATCAATCGTAATAATTGGAGCTCAAGATGAAAGACCCGAACTAGACAAGAGGTGAAAGTCTAAGTTCATCCACACTACTATTATAAAGAGGAATGTTGTCTGTGACTGGTTCATCAATGTCGAGCCAAAACTACCGATGTTAGAATAACGAAATTTAGACAAAAGTTTATTTTCACCGACTAGGCAAGCAATTATAGGCTTTAAATGTGTAACAAATGAGTTGAAAGTTTATGTAACATGGTAAAAATTCATTTATTCACTTCTCTTCAAAAAAGATATACCTGTTTTCAAAAAATATGACCTAAGGTTGAATGAATAGGGGTGAAAGTATAATATGAACAAAATTCAAACTTGAACTTTCTGTACAGAAAGTATATGAAATAAAAAAAAGTATTATGCTTATCAATATATAATTTAATTTAAAATAAAAGGGGTTTTCATTTAGGACTATAAACTTAGTGTTATTATTATTCACAAAGCTGGCTCGAACTTTTATAATATATGTATTTTCGTCGTTTCAAACTTTATCTGGAGAGGTCCAGTTGAGGCTTGGGAAATATATTTTTATAATGAGTGCGCTCGTTGTCATATGACACCCGGGATACAAAGCCTTTATGGAGAAGCTGAAAAGGGTTCATGTATTCTGAATTCAGATAGAATCATAGTAATATATCATTGGAACGGGTTTGTGACATATTTTTTATTTACACTCATACGAATATAATAAAACAGTAAATGATCGATGTCTCTATGTAACTGTCATTCGGACAAATACAAAATGCATGCTTGACTACTCATACTACCTACATAATGTATATTTGTACGTCATAGAATGGCTAGTATATCGGGACTTTAATGTAATACTTGTGTAACATCTTATAACTTACCTATACTATGACAAAACAATGATTCTGATTCGGAAACAACTAATGTGGGATACATTTTATAAATACTTACATTCATACAAAAAAGGCTTCGCGGGTGGTGTGGATAACGTTAAAAACATATGAACGTCGTCAAAATACATTTTTTTAAACAAGATAAAGTAAAAATGAAATAGAATAAAAAACTTAGTAGTTATAAATATATTAGTATAGTAGTGTAGTTATAAAATTCGTAAAACCCTAAAAACAATATAAGTCTAGCATTAATTTATATTAAAAAAAAATGTGTACAATAAAAAGTGGTACCAATCGTATTAGTACTCTTATCATTTGGCAAAGATTAGATTTCCTAAAATTAAGGGAGTGCAATTGAATTGTTTATTTATAAACAATTAATATAATAGTAAAAAAATATAATATACGCAACCGAATATAATAGTAAAAAACAACTCCATACGCAATCATATGACAATGGAAATAGCCAACATTCGAATAGATAGTTGATCCACTCGTAAAGTTATATGTGCACCGAAAATATTGACCTCATTTTGTTATATTCGACCTGCAGTTTTATAACAATAAAAGAGATCTGGTATTATTTCAAATATGTAATAAATGAAGCAAATATTTCTATCAATCTAAGCAATCTATTTGATTGTAATAAAGTTAAATGTAAATGCTAAAAATGTCAATAGCTTTACGACTATAATTTAATTAAGTTTTATTCGTACTGACAGAGTTTATATCTCTGTTTTATTACAGTTTTACGGAAACAAAATATATTAATTTTACTCTTTGAATTTGAGACGCTTAATTCTATAATTTATTTTCTTTAATAATTCAAAACTTATGTACATATGTTACTCGTATATAAAAATTCTAATTTTTGTTATAATCCGACAAATGGATAAATGCGTCATCTGATCACAATTTCGTTACACCAAAATATTAAAGATGCGTTTCTGCCAAAAAGAAAGGGGAATTATTATTATTTCCCTCTTCGAGACAAAAAACACTTCTGAGTTTTTTAGAAATAGGGTGGTGGAAATTAACTGAGCTTAGCAAACATCAACAGCAATCATCAACAGCAAAGATCTGGCGCCATAGCGGTTCTCTCAGAGAAAAGAGGGAGAGTCAGCAAAAGAGGTTAAACTTCAGGATGGAAGGAGCGTATAACCCTATTGCGATTGGCATACTCCGTCAACGTACAATAATTAAATTGATTTTAATTAAAATCGTATTGTCGTTTGATTTATACCTTACCTGGGCCGGTAACCTTTTTCGTTATAAAAAGGCTGATATACAAAGGCAATCAAAAAGATTATTAGCTGTTGAAAAACGACCTTTGATTTTTTAATAAGATATTTATATATTATCTTGCTTTTGTAGCATTTTCATATTCTCGAAAGTTAGAAACCACTCCACCAAACATTTGCTATAAAATACATAAGTAGATATAGGGAATCCTAATTATTGCGAACTTTTCATAAGTACTTAATCTCAAGTAATATTAAATTGATTTCTATTTTCGTCGTAAACAAACTATTGTCGATACATCTACATATCGTATGAGTAGTCGATCTAATCTTCAATTCCGTAGATGTAGCTACGTAGCTACGTTCCGTAGCACATCTACGAAACGTAGCACTTTTCGGGTTCGCTTCCATTATAAATCTTTGATGTCAGCCGGGAATACGGAATGTGTCGCATCGCATCACGAATTTGAGACTATTGTACAGTCGGAGACAAGAAATTGTACTGCCTGTTAAATGGTACATTGGTGGAAATTATTCTTAAATGATTTTCAGGCCTCCGTATCGTAAGAGACCACTGAAGCTGGATTGTTTGGTGGTAGAATTAAGCGTTTGGAATATTATCAAATATTATTATTAAGTTATTAATATTAGTAGAGACCTGTCAGCGGTCGAAATTCGTCCGTATACATGTGCAAAGCGTTACTTCACATTGGCAATATAAACGTAAACAATTAAAGTGCCATATCTTTATTACGCTTGTATGTGTGTCAAATTAATGGTAGTGTGTGTAAAGTTTATTATTATTAATTTCATATGCATCTACTGCATATTATAAAAAAAATATTAGCGTTCTGCACTTCTACATATAAACTATAAGTGGGCCAAATTTCATACTCCTCCGTCCGCGCAAT
>DWJN01002253.1:0-15681 GCA_018248895.1 Carystus phorcus | reverse complement strand
CCTATTGAAGGCAATTTAAGGTCTAACCCGTATACTTTGTAATCATTCCAGAGATAAGAGTCTTAATGAAAACAAAGATTTCAATATACAATCCGTTACATTTAAATTCCATTATGGACCCTCTACTATCAAAAACAAAGATTGTGAAGTCCTATAACATTTTATGTTTAAGTAAATATGTTTAGCTTTTGCTTTAAAACTCGTACAAAAATGTCTCAATTTGGTCATAAGAACCCGCGCACTTTTGTCCCACACGAGAACCCGCCTTTAGCTATCTCTCCGTCATTACTACTAGAAACTAAAAATGGTAAAAAAATCGTCTGATTTTAGAAATAAGACTAATAGCAATAGTAGAAGCAAAACTAGCAGTCAGTCAGTCAGTCAACTGAATTTTAAAACTTGTCATCATTTTGGAAATATTCTTTTTAAATTGTTACAAACCTCTGATACATACTAATAACAACACGTAACTAAACTCAAAAGCGAATCGAATTTATCATTAAATTGATCGATTTTAGACGGTACCGCTTGAACGGGACGTAGGGAAATGAATCTCGCGAATTGAACGATTGAAAACAAATTTAATTTTGAAATAATTTCGCTAAACACTGAACGTCATTGCATTCGAATGAAGGAACATCCAAGATTAGTATATTACATAAACTAATAATAAAACTGCAACCGTAAGTTTTTTATGTATTGAAGTGTTTTCTGGATGCTGTTAAATTATTGTTTACTTGTTGCAGCATCAGGCGAAAACGACTAAATGTTACCTATAATATATTACCTACAATTGAAAATGTATTTATGATATAAACTGAAGGTCAAAATCATGAATACTAAGTACCTCTCTGTCACTAGTTCATAAAATTCAGAAAATATAATTTTTTTTCGCCGTTTCTTCTCCTCAATCTAAAAACACCTTTCCAAAACGGCGGTAGAATAAAAAAATGACGTACATATGTAAGTGTATTGAGAAAATACTTACATGAATAAATTATTTTGAATTTGAAAAAGTAGGTATATTAAAAACGGCAACAATTACACAATTGAAACGCAAGTATTATATTTTACGTAATAATTATTTTAAAAAAGCAGAAGAAAAATTGTCCTCTATTATTATCTCATCCAACTAACAAAAGTTAGCAAAGCTATAAAACTATCGATCACACAAAAGTCAAACTAGATTATTTGATTCATAATACACTTTGTCCATTTTTACGGCAAGCATTATAATTATAAACAATTGATGTTGTATCATAGAAGTAATAAAATGCACAATTTGGTTTCCCACCCTGTCATACATGAAAATGTAATTCAAACATATCATGTGAGTTATAATATCGTAGTAATTTCAAATGACGTACCTTTGATCGATGTTACATTATGCTCGTAGTTAAACCAGTAACAATAAATAAGATAGCGGAGTTATGTTTACGATAAGATCTAACGACCGGCGCACGGTAGCCGCATTGTTCATATTTACTTTAAATAACTTAAATATATATACATACTTCAGTAAGGGCCCTTCATGTTTTAACAAGTAAATATTCATACAATATATTACGAAAAGTTAAAGCTAATTAATTCATAATTAAAATTAAAATGATTTAAACATAATAGCTGTTATATAAAATGTTAAAGATAAATAGAATTAGTTTATTAAATATTAAATTAGAGGTGTATAAAATTATTTTTTATTAACTTATTGCGATTTTATTTATGTATAAATGCATTATTTCCTTTGTAAATTATCTAATGTATAGGTAAATCTTAGGACAATCCAGTCAGTATTTTTTAATTAATTCAAATAGAATATTAACCCTGTTTATACCTCATTCATAACCTTAATGTTAGAGGATAAACAAGGAAACGCCAATAAATTAAATACAGTATCTAAATACCATTTTTTATATCCTAACTTTCTAAAACGGGGCCTTAATCGTTGATTTATACTCATGTCACAATGTTAGCTAATGAATGTGAAATATATTTTAATGACTATTTATATTTCACCGTTTATTATTTTTTCTTTAAGTGTATTACCGTAAACGAACTCGGATACATTTTTTGCCTTCGGACAAGTAAAAAAAACGATGGCAGTATATTCATAAAAAATCGAACTGAACTTTGTCATCAATATAATTATTATGTTCATATCTATACATAGTGTAACTGATTATTCAATCTAAATATATAATTCAAAGGTGACTGATTGACTGACATAGTGATCTATCAACGCACAGCTCAAACCACTGGACGGATCGGGCTGAAATTTGGCATGCAGTTAGATGTTATGACGTAGACATCTGCTAACATTGAAAGTTTCTTAACGTGAGCAAAGCTGCGAGCAAAAGCTAGTTTCTAATAAAAAGAAGAAGTATCTTCGAACATACTCACGTCACTATATGAAATTTAAAAGATACCAGGACTTGTTATGCGTTCACGTCTTCTCTATGAAAACATATACAAAGATTCAAACTGTTTTCTTATATTATACTTTGTTCCTTCTAATGTAAACATTTACGTATGTTGTTGATAAAATTCATATTTTAATTTAAAAATCGTGATATCTACCGGCCTAAAAAAACAAAAAAAACACCAAAGAAGGCCGATGACTTTAGTATTGACAGAAGAAAAAAGTTTTTTTCCCATTCTAATTAGCGCTATATTTTTTCTTTAATAACAATAAACGTAGTTACTGTACAATGATTATATAAAAGTACTACTATACCAATTATTATGGTGTATAATTTAGTCATTACAGACTTATTTATTTAATTGCACCAACAAAGTGTACACTGTTACAATAATATAATAAAGGTTCAAACGTCATGATCAAATTAGAAGGACATTACAATCGATTAATTTTTTTTACAAAAATAATACTGTTATGAATAGCAAATACATAACAGAACATTATCAAACAATCCATTAAACGTATTAGTAGGAACAGTTTATATAATTTTAGATCTTATAATCCCATATATTTGAATCCACTTATTTATTTAACCTCTATTGACCACAATATCACGGTACAAACGGCGAGCTCAATGCTCAATGTATTCTCTACCTGCTATTGGACTAAGAAGATTTGCACGAACGGCGACATTTAATAGCAAAATAATGGTAACTGTCTAACCAAATCGCACATAGTCTGAAACAGTGAACGTAGAAACACAAAAATATTGTACAATGATACCTATATAGTATTGGAAACACTAAGAGAGGATACTTGAAAATTCATCGACTATAAAAAAGAGAAATTAGGTGTTATAAATAAAAAAAATATATAAATTTTTGCTGTGCCCTGCAGTGTCCATGTTACCCTGCTAATTATATAATTATTGTACTATTGTGTCGATTTACCATGGAATGCAATAAATGACATGAAATGAAATAAGTATACAAATAAATTTTATCCGATTCACTGAATAATTGTAGATTTATCTATATTTATTAAAAAAAAAAGTAAAAAAATGAAAGCCAAGTCGTAACTCCAGCTAGGAAAGTATAAATAAATATAAGCAAATATAATTTAAATGTAAAGGACAATTAAGCGGTAAGAATTACCTGATCAACTGGTTTGTGCTTTACCACAAAATAACTTTAACATTATAAATAAATCCACAACAAGACAGCATTCTTGAAAAAGCTTGCAGGTCAGCGGTTCAAACATACTAACAGTGAAAGAAATGCATAACGACCATCATTGTCCATTACACGTTTGACAAACTCGAATGGACTTTTGCTACGTAATAAAAAAGAAATAGGAAAACACTGTTCTTTATACAATGTATAAAATTTTATGTTTTATTAACCATCGAAAATTCTCATTTCAAAAACCAGGACTCGTAAAATATTTTGGCAACGTAACTAAAAATTTTATGAAACTAAAATTGTGTCGGCTCTCAAATCTAAGTATCTTAGATTGAACTGTAAAATTTTATGTTGCGTGAATTTTTATATTAATTACTGGCAACCCGATATTGCCTCGTTTGTACATAATCCGTAAATTTACGTACAACATTTGTGGTATATCGAGATTGAGAAGTGCAATAAAAAGATATTACTTTAATACATTCACAATGCTTATACAAAATTACCAAATGTTATGCTAGTCTGTAAGGTATTTATGTTATGGGCCCCGTTCCCTGAAATAAAACTTATTATTATTAATAGCTGCACACGGGGAGCGTTGCGACGCATATTAAAAGTTTAAAGAAAAGTCGGCATATACATATTATAAGAACATAATCGTTTATAAAAGTCTGATCGATCATCAAAAAACTAACATTTTCGATTGTAACTCATCAACCATGTGTCCGATCGATATAATTTTGGTATCTGAACCTTTTTCAGAGAATTTTGAACAAAGTTGCTAACGACATCATTGCTCTATCTGCTACAATTTCAGAGTCAGTAAAGGACAAATAAATACACAAACAAACAAAGAAACATACAAACAACTAATTGATTGTCTCAGAAAAGAGCGAACTAGAACCCGAAATGTAGGCAGGTCTTCCTTCTTCTAGACCGACCACTGGTGATGTCTTTACCAAAAGATTTTTATTACTGATGAGCATGGGCGACGGTGACCATTAATCATCAGTAACTCGTCTAAACGTTTGTCGCATAGTAATATAAAATAAATTATTAACAATAATATCTTTTGCAAAATTCATCCGTTGCCCTAAGTTTTGTTATCCTAGAACAAAAAAAAAAGAACATAGAAATCCAAACATACCTTTACATTTTATTAGTATATATTGCTTAAATGATTTTCTACATTTGGACATTACAAACGTACGTTTCATATGACCGTGGCTTACCAACAGACATTTTGTTATTGTTATTCTATCATAAGTGAAGAGCAAAAAACCCGTCCCAAATTTACAAAGACGACACGACAACCAGTCTCGGTAACTTAACGTAACAACTGCGATTGATTGATAGATTTTAACTATGTTTATTCATAATTCGTTACCACATAAAGTATAAAGGAGAAGAGTTTGTTATGCACTCGAATACGCGTACTCATTTTTATTCGTAATTTATATATTTTATTTGAAGATGTAGTTTGTCGGGTGCCGGGGTCATTCAGAATTTAACAGTAACAGGTGTCAGAATTAATTAGTGAATGCTTTTTGATTTTTTAACGAATACAACACTCGGTGCCGAGTATGTAATTATAGAGAAAAAATCTAAATTCGTTTTATGCTTCATGTTGTTATAGCTTTTGTGGAACAACTTGTTACTATGAATTATTGGGTTGTAAGTATCTCGGATTTTATCTTTGAATTTTGGTATAATTAGATGAGTGTGGATCGCAAATGGTCGAACGGCCTGATTTGCGATTTCTGCTACTAGCTTTATCATGTGGTAATAAATACCGAAAAAAAGTATGTTGAATATTGATGTGGAATTTAGAAAAGTTTTTATATTAGGTAATAAATCACTACCTGAATAATAATTACACGTTTGGAGAATCGTAATACCGGTGTGCGAGTTAGGGTAAACATTAGGTTTAAACTTTTATCTACTTAATAAAATTTTAAAGGTCACTTTTATGGATTGGACCAGTGGATCTAAAAGAATGAAACTTTGTTCAGAGGTTCCTTTCATAGTATGTAGGAATCTCTGATCTTATCCAGATTTATATGAGTATAAAAATTAATTTCATCCGATTTATTTGAAAAGAACAACAGAATTCTATTTTTTTGAAAGTCTATTATTTTCTGCTAGTTAAAAATAAAACGCTTGATGAATCGATTTTGATTGTAGATAATATTCGTTGGAATAACCAAATGTGGTCTGGGTTTAAATATATAGATATTATTACTAGCGGTTTAGGCAGATTTTTTTCTGAAACATAAAAAATCTATCCCGTTAATATAAATCATTCTCGAATCCACTTAAACACAGAAAAAATATCATTAATATACACACTAATAGTTTTGTATATGGAAGTCACAAACAATTTATTGAACAACTTTATAGCGGATAAATTAAGTAGGTGAAGTTCACAGAATATTTAAAGGTACAAGTATTATTCACGTACAAATCCTTTGTTACAAAGTGCATCATAAATATTATACATGTTTGTATACTCGACGTGTCCCGGGGCGCCGGAGACGGACCGTTGTGGTCTTGTGAGTGGCCGCACAGTTTCCTACAATTTAATAGTATATTTCATACTTCTAGATATAAACTTAAGTGCGCGGGTGTATGATCATTAGATGTATGTCAGTTAGTTAAATAATTAATATAACTGGTTAATAAATATAAACACAGAGAAGTTATTGGACTAAATTTATACATGAGAAGCAAATTGCGATTACCCAAATAAAACACAATCGATTATAGTTTTATTTGCGCAAAGCTGTAACATTCAATGAATATGTTGCGTTTCATCCTTATATAAATTCCATTCCTATTTAAATTTTCAACGTCATTTTTATTTCTTTATTATTATTTTTCATTTTAACGACGACGTGGCGTAATGTTCTCCACGCCGGATCACCATTCGATGGGTCCTGGGTTCGATTCCCAGCGAAGCCGAAATTTGAATGATGAATTTAAATTTCTGTTCTCAGTCTTTGTGTGTGTATGTCTTTCTGTGTTGTCTATGGCACCCACGACACGAGGTATCCTAGTGTGGGGTTATGAATGTATGGCGTGGCTTCATCAGCCGTATCAGCCGTAAATAAAACATAACCGTAGTTACTTAGTAATAGGAAAAATACGGTAAACTTTATTCATTATTCATCAAAAAAATACAATACGTATCAAGTATCAATACGAATCGTGATTACTGTTACTGTTCGAGAGAAATTATTTTGCACAAATATGTGTCTATTACTTCCTAAGATATTATGTATTATTTCATTGATATGTATGTTACATATTATGTATGTACATAGAAGTGTCTATGCCCTCTTATGGCCTTCTGCCACGCTTGCGCAAATATTTCAGTCAAATTTGATGCTATGATAATTTTTTGCTTCTTTAACACCACTGCTACCTGTTTAGTATAGAACCCTATATGGAAGGTACATAAAGAGTGTTATAATTTCGAGTACCGTCAAGGGCTTGGTTTATGTTTAAACCTAAACGAATGTATACTTTAAATTATAAAATTGTTATCAACAAGAAACTTAAAAATATATTTTTTTGAATTCAATATTGTCATTGTTAGTATAGTTGCAATGCGCGTCGAGCATAGCTAGTCGAGTGGAGTATAGCTAGTCGAATATATTTATGACACAGGAAAATCAAATAATTACGAAGAGTTTTTAATGAGTTAGATTATAAGTCCTCCATAACTTTAATAACAGTATGGCACCCGTAAATGGCGTTGACGTCTTAAGCAAATGTAATAAAAATTTAACTGCTTCATTTTATTGTGTGGAAACCAAACTTAAAAGGGCTATCTCGTGTACGTAAAATTCTTAGTATTTACATATGCGACAGGGACACGACATCGTAACGACAATATGTCAGTAAACAATCGTTACCTGTTAAGTATCGTTGCGACTTTATGATTCGCTGCAATCGACGAAAATATGTTTGCTATATTCATATACTTACGCTATTGTGTCTCTTACCATTCGATGCATACGCTATTGCGTCTGTTACCATTCATTGCATACGCTATTACGTGTGTTACCATTCGTTGTATACGCTATTGCGTCTGTTACCATTGTACTTACAAAGTTTTTGTTGCTGCCAGTACGTCACCATCCCGGCAACATTCTTATATTTTGTGGTTAGGATCTTATAACGCTGTGTCAAGTAAAACGATAGTCAAAATGTGAATCTCTAGTGAATGTTTAAGAATTTTTTCAAATGTAAATTTTAAATTTAATCCACCGTTATTCCGAAGTACAACTTTTTTAAGGTTTTATCAATTAAAGCAATTAAAGTTCTCCAGTCCCAGCCTTGAACGAATCGTTTCACTACTGATTCATACAAAAGGGTTGTTTAGAGCTTGCTCGTTACAATTTTATTATTAATATAGATAAAATATCAGTAAATACCTCAGTAGCAGTAAATCGAAGAGATATTTGATTGGTAGCATTAATTAATTTTAGCGGTTAACAGAACAATAAAATTAGTTGTCACTTACGTTTATTGGCGCGAAATATTTATTTTAATGTCATCAATGTGGCCCGTTTCACGCCATTACATCGTAAATTGCCGGCTACTGCGTCACATCGTTGCCGGGTATTTATTGGAAAACTGATATTTTGGACAATTAAGGTATTCGTTTAATCGTTGGCTACCAGCGAGGTAGTACTGCAATCGCTTATCTACACTAATATTATAAAGAGGAAAACTTTTTTTGTTTGTTTGTAATGAATAGGCTCAAAAACTACTGGACCGATTTTAAAAAATGTTTCACCATTCGAAAGCTACATTATCAACGAGTAACATAGGTTATATTTTATTTTGAAAAAAAAAAAGAGTTCCGTAAGATATTTGGATTCCGTAAGAAAACATACGTTTGGCAAAATAACGTTTGCTGGCTCACCTAGTAGAATATAAAGCAATGAAAATTCAAACTTGGTTGCATTATCCTGTGAATTAAATCCTGATTGATTCTTATCATGATAAAGACGGAAAAAGTAATTGGATGACAAATCTTCAGTTGTGCTTTATAAGTATGTAGGTACCTTATTTGAGGTGGATAACATATTCATCAACTATTCAAGGATGTTATTTAGGTACACGTAAATATATGGTTTATATATTGTATACTTATATATATTGAAATATTACACAAATTATTTTTTTTTCTCATCTTCTTGATTTATGCAAAAGAAATAACTATTATTTATTTCTTCTATCTTCTTATTCATACATACAGACATATATAAAAATCTTTTAACAAAATAGGAAAAACAACCTTAAAAGAGAATAAAATAATTTGATGAAGGGAACCGTTTAGGAAGTAGGTGCCAAGGACCTAGAACTAGTATTCTAGAACAATTAATACAGACTTAATACAGAAAAAAGAATACGAATCAAGAACCTCCTTCTTTTATAAAAATCGATTAAAAATACCAAATTAATCATAACAATATTTTAATACAATTAACTTACAGTTTATCGTTGGACATAAGACAGCCTAATCATTTTATTACAAACCCCGTAGGTACCTTAAATAAATATTTATGCAACAATCGAGTTAAGTTTTTATTGCTAGCAATATTTTCACACAATGTGCAATATAAGTATTACTGCCAATTAAGTAATCGCTTAGTAAACCCGAACGATTTATATGTTATTCGAAATGACTGGCATTAAAGAACTGAAATACATTACTGTTCGTACAGCAATAACAAGAATTATAAGTTGTTATACAAAAATGCTTTATTCAATTTGGTATTACAACTAGATGACACAATTTAAAACTATTTCAAAAGGGTAAATAAAATAGTTCAGACTAACAGGCGTTTTGTAGACGGTCAAAAGTATTTGATGAAATAGACTTATTAATTTGAATGACTTTAAAGATATTTCTCATTGAATATGAGACGCCAGATAAGTGCGAAGATTCTTTCATCTTTAAATTACAAGTAAGTACAGTGATTTCAAATAAATACTCAGAAAACACGTTGGGATAATAAAGCTGGTTAAGCTAGGTTCTGTAGTTATAAATAAACTATTGGGTATATAATTTTTCTTTACTGACGATGCGTGATTATTTTCTACGAGTTATACTGTGAAATGCAAACCATGTGTGTTCGTGTTATGTATTCCAAAAGTTAACCTTCTACAATATATATCAATACGCGAGTATGAAACTTAGTATCCCTTTTAAAGAATAGGTACGCTCACGTAGGATTATATTGTTTTATAGGCATAGTTAAAATTTTCACGGAGAAGTCCAGAAATACATAAACTACACAAATAAAAATTAGGGAGAATAAACATTCATAGTTTACGCTTATATTGGGCCAATATGAAGTAATCTTTTGAGAAAATGAACAGTCTAATTTAGACTTATTAAGTATTAGTTTATCCTACTATATTATGATTAACTTGCTACTCACGAGTTCCCGATGCTTATCCTTACTCACCAGATATTTATGACTATACAGCGAAATAATGCTACGAACATCCAGTTCTGTATTGTCTAGTTTGTTCTGCCCCGTTACCAGGGGCCTAGACATTACATTTATTTTAGTTTCATATACTTTTACTTTGAATGAATAACTAATAAATTGTATTTTATAGTCATGCAAATGTAAATATTCATCATCATTCGAAGGGCAATTTTATGCTATTTTTATTTTTGCTCAGAAACATATCCAGACGGAACCCTAGAAAATGCCTGATATCTATTCAATATCTGTTCGAAATTGCAAAACGCATGTAATTTCATAACGAAGGTGAAAATTAAAGTTATTTCACAGAGAAATGATGTTAAATTGCGGCGCAATACCGAGTGGTAATAGTTGTCGCGCCGATCACGTGAAACCTATCTCTATCATGGGAACTACGTCCATAATAAGTATCCAGTTACGAATAGGATGGATAATAAAATAGAGAAAAAAAACATTCGCTACATACCTACGACTTTAAACTTAACTCAAATAGATTGAGTATATTTATTGATACAAATTCACGATATATTGTACGTATCATGATAAGTAATATCATTTTAAAGTATGATATACATAGTAGTACTTGTCTTTAACGTGTCCTCCGAAGCAAGGAAACGCTCGAGAAATTTTTGCCACTAGCGGTCACCCATCCAGGTACCAACCGCGCCCGTAGTTGCTTTACTCTGTCGATCGCATAGGATCGACGCGAGCCGCCGCGCTATGAGCGCTTCATAGTAATGATAATATTAATAAAAATAGTGCGCTTTATTAACGTAGACTAAATCAACGATCAGTTAAGTTTGTAGTAAAGAATTAAGTTAAAATAAATAAATAAGAATATGCATATTTAAATTGACATTTATTAACGGTTGATAAATAAAGTACCACCATCATTTTACTTGTTGTGTTCCGTTCATCAAGTTCCTTCACTTGATACGCATTACATAGGGGCCGCTATGTCAAGGACATATAGGCATTTTGTAAAGTCCGCAATTATATTAATAATAACGGCATTTAAATTTGCTTTGTCATGAGAATCAAATGTGTGTGCCAAATTTCAGCTCAATCGGACATTGGGAAGTGTGTCAAATTTAACATGCAAGAGTTGATTACAGACAGACCCAGGACAAGTGAAGCTAAATATAAGCTTTTAAATATGCAGACGTATTATTAGTATAATTTGCGACCGAGCTAAAAATACTAGCGTAAATATTCGGAATTCTTTCAGCTTAGCTGAAAATCCGTACTATAGTCTAAAGCTAGGCTTTACTCTTTATTCGTTATAAGCAATTTGTTCTAAAAAATGTAACGTTATTTCTCCCGGATATTTACGATAGTTTTTTTTTTATTATTTTTCTTCTGTGTTTCAGACTACAATAACTGCGTGTGTGTGTTGTCTGTTTATATGTTGTGTGTGTTTATGTATGTGTAATAATGCATATTCTGCTTCGATTGGGAATCGAAAGGAAAACTCAATCGTCAATAAATCGGTTGTTGTATCTCATATGTACAGTTAGTTTTATTTCATGTATAGATATTATAATCGAACATATTATTTTTGTGAAACCAATGTTGGAAATACTGGACGTTTCTAAAGTGTTGACTTATGACTAATATTAAAGGACATATATTCCAGCTCATATATCGTGAAAAAGGGCAAAAAAACATTCATCGTGCAAAATATTGCTGACAAATAGTAATAACGCTATAATATCACAAGTGCCATGGACAATACAAAAACACACAGACACGAAGACAAAGACCAAGAGAACAGAAATTTAAACATCATCATTCAAATTTCTTCCTCACTGGCAATTGAACCCCAGAATCCTTCGAACGGCGGTTCGGCATGTCCATTGGGCCATACTCGTTGTCAAAGTCAAAGAACATAAAGTCTACGTTCACAATTTATTTTCCTCCGTCACATTGCAGTAATCGCGTGTGTATGCGAAATTCTCTAGTACGAGAATCATGGGAACAGCCTCCTGCAGCCGAACTCAGAACGCGATTGACAATTGACGTGCCCCCGTTCTTATAAGTGTTACCACGCAGTTTAGTATTACTTGGACGTCGCTTTTAAAGTGAAAATATTATAAAGGTGTACGCTGTCGATGTCACTATTAAAATAAATATGTCTCTTTATTTAAGAGTTATAATAAAGTGGTGTATATATTATGCAATGATTACTGTACCTTGTCATTTATTTAAATTGTTACGTAATCAGAAATGTCACTTGGAGTCAAAATAATGTTAAATTTAATTTAAAGCCACTATATAATTGTTAGTTTTATTTCTTTACTCATAAATTATATGTAATAAATGAGAAATGATTTTGCACAAATAGATTCTGATAATGTAGTATTGTAATGCCAATTGTTTTTCTTCGTTAAAATCTAGCAATTGAACAGACGAGTCACAAAAAACTGGCCATTACACATATACGTAACTGTAAACGTGTACATAAATTCTTAAATAAATAAAATAAAATACATTACTCCAGCATTACCGAAAAATAGCGGAAAAAGAAAGCGTAAAAACCGCCTTTACAATTGTCCTTGTTGTTAATTTGTCTTTGAACGACATTTAAAATATTCAAAAAGAATAAAAAATATCCACCTACCTACTAAAAAGTAATCGCTGTACACATAAAGTATCATAAAATTTATACAACTCATAAAATGCGTGCTCCTTTTTTGAAGTTGGTTAAAGATGATACTAAGTCTTTAATTACTTTTTTAGTTTATTTTACAATTAAGTTGGCTTCAACCCGTTAACAGTCAACTGGGTACGAATAATTAAGGAGAACTAATCGCGTGGTCATCTACTACTATTGCTTAATGGGTTAATAAAGAAAAAGTATAGGTAGTTTTTACGCCAACTACAAGACACTGAGTTAACAACTGGAAGTATCGGCTTCGTAGGAGCAAAGCAATATGTATAGATATATTCGTATCCAACGCGTCAATCAATTGATATTCACAACTGACGTTCACGCTCAGAATTATGAGCGCTTATTGTTATCAAGAATGTTTTAATAATCCTTGTTAAAATCCTCTTCGTATAGAGTAAAAAATATAATAATCTATATTAATGAGGAAACGCTTTTTTGTCTGACCTAACCGCAAAAACTACGAACCGAATTAAAATGAAACTTATACCATTAAATGCAACGTATTTCAGAGGTTTTATTAAATAATTTAATTAGATAACGCCCGAAGATAATTAATAGCAATTGTGTGAAGTGCTAAGGTAGAGGTTTTACGAAGCGAAGTAAGAGCAAGTACATAATAGTAACTATTTAACATAGATATAATAATTGCTTTGCCATAATAAATATTTTAATTCCGAGGTCAACATATTATTAGGGTTAACTCAAAAAGTGCTCGTCAGATGTCGTTATAATTTTAATGTAACCACATGACAAATACCAGCTTTCGAATAGAAAAAGAATTAACCAAATCAGTACATTCAGTATAAAGGTAAGACATAAAAAAAACAATACAGAGGAATTGAGAACTTCCTTTGTTTTGAAGAAAGAATTAACTTTGCTTCTTTTTATGTAAATTAATGTTTTTATCCTACGTGTTACGACCGTGTGGTAATACTGTTCGTGTCACGATGACACGTTCACACGACAGACTAAGTTCTTAACAGTGATTGTAATGAGTACAAAGCGAAGCTATAATAACTATCAATCCACTAGGAAACCCTCAATACAGTTGATGGCAAGTGTCGAATTTAATCGTTGTAACTTTCTGTTTTAAATTATCTGTCTAAAAACAATTACATTTTACTACCGGCTAGGTATATTAAAATTGAAGCCAATATATTATAATAATTGCTTTGTAGAGTTTAATGTAAGTCTTAGTAACTTAGTATGGTGTTAATTAGTCAAAAATATTAGTTGTCTCACCCCCAGAATATTAGGAATATTTCACGCTGGTGACGTGTGAATTGAAACATCTTTTTTCCTTCCCCATGGAATATTATTTCCCGGAACCATATACTTAGCCAAGTTATTCTGAAAAGTATATTTGTATGGTACAATTCTCATCTGCCTGGTTATCTGCAATTATTCTTATTAAATCTACAGTGAAATATTATAAACGTCTTATAATTGAGTATTCTAGAACGAATGACAGTATTGATTATGGTTTTACGTATTTGGATAGCTGATCGTGAATAACATCAGAAATTTTGGCTTAGTACTGGGGTCGATTCCCAGCAAGGCAGAAAGTTGAATGAATTTAAATGTACTGTTTTGCACAGGAATTAAATTACAGGATAACATTATGTTATAACATAGAAGCCCACATAGTCCGACGGCTCGCGCCGATCGTAAGTAATCGAGTCTAAAATTTGCCGGCGCGTTCTGGACTTGGATGGGTGACTGTTTGTCGAGCGCTTCCGTGCTTCTGAGGACACGTTAAGCCATCGGTCCCGATTGTTATTGTAGATAGTAGTCGTCAAGCCATGTCGGAATCCTTTGAACGGCATAAAAACTTCCGACACTTGGGTTGGCCACTTATCCACCAATCCGCACTGGAGCAGCATGGTGGAGTATGCTCTAGGCCTCCTCAGTACGAGAGAGACCCATATAGTGCGCCATTAATAGTAACCATATGTTGTTGAACAATATCTGCCGAATATCCTAGTTTCATATATGTAAACGAAAAGACATCAAAACTACAAAGGAAGTACCGAGATTAACGTTTTCTCAAGCCGTTATGATAACATCTTTATTTAATTACGATATAATTACCGAAGGGGCTTACGTCGACGTTAATTATATAAAGATATCGGATGAAAGAAGTATCAGATGTCTACCAGATTAAGATCAAATGAAATTAAAATGACATTGTACGGTTAATACTCAATTGCAAGATTAAAACTTTTATTAGTGTACCACCCAAAATTTACTCTAATTAGTATGTGGTGAAATTCATAAGTTCAAAAACTCTGCTCCTTAATTACTTATTTATCGGAACTAGTTAATTACACCATAAGCACTTTATATGATTTTACCGTTCGCTTCGGGCAAAGGTTTCAATAATAATTTTAATAATTACATTAAAATTATATTCTTTTTTTTTCTCTTATCATTTTTGGTCAACATATCAATAATAACTTTGGTATTGATATCTAAGCGCGATTACAAGTAGGTAAACTTACACTTACCTTCAGGAAGCACGTACATTTCTATCGGCTTAACGACTTCTAAGAGTGGTGCATTATATTTTAATGTTACTAGCTGACGAACGAGCAGACGAGTCACTTAATGGCAAGTGTTCACCATCACCCATGGACAACGACATGGCAACGACATATTAGCAAAGGGAGATCTCCCGCCAGGTAAGGTACTATGCTTGGAGTGCGGTCGAGCTCCGACTGTTCATGTTCGGATCTTGTATAAATATATAATAATTCTTGCAAGCATTGTAGAAAACTTTGATAGCGAGATTAAAGTCTGGTGCGATGTCATTATTATATAGTGCGGTCGCCATAACATCAATGAAGCGTTGCCGAAGAAAAAAGATAGAAGAAAACAGGAAAGACTAATTGAAAAAAC
>DWJN01002252.1:0-15682 GCA_018248895.1 Carystus phorcus | reverse complement strand
GATTCATAATATTATCAGAATCAATAAAGGAAACCAACAATGAAACTTGTATATTTGAGATTTGTAGTTGTTTAAGCCTGCTAAATTCACGACACACAATATTTTATAAAACATATTAATCAGACAGTTATAATTGTATATATACACTATAGTAAATACCAATAAGCATTCAGTTCCTTTCTCGGTAACACGTCAACAACAAATGACAGTGATATTGCAATCGTGTCTACATGAGAATTCGAACTTTCTTAATTACAATCTGTGTGTATGTATCCACACATAGTCAAGACTTTAGAGGTCGAATTTTTGAATGTTTGTCCAGCTCACACAAATTTTCATCATATGACATTGCAATATGTACTTCTTAAAACAAAAATAGATAACACATAAAGATAGCCACAGTTTCCATTTTTAGAAATGATGTAATAATAATAATCATTCAAATTTTCAAAAGTCAAAAATTTAGTTTCTTTCCTTTTTTTCTCTGAAATTAATTTATAATAAAAAATTCCGACTCATAAGATGAAGGAATGGTTTTTTATTTTCAGCGGTAAAAATTCGAATTTCGTCTATTCTGACAAGCTGTATGGATTGCACACAAGTAGGTTACATACCCCGTGCGCCGACGATGATGGGCTTGCGCTTGATATCCTGCGCAGGCTGTGGCCGGACCACGCCCCCCGCGCCGCCCACCAGGTGCCCGCCGCCAGCACGAATAGGCTTGGCTGAAATAACACATCACATTATATAAAATTTACTTAAATCTAAACAAAGTAGATTACTAACACACAATTTAAACGAAAGCCCTATATTTTCATTATAGAACATACAACAAATTTGATAAGTCAAATTGGGTTTGGGTTTGGTAAATAGATTGGGAACATTACATACAGACGAATATTTAAGATTGAAGTAGAAATAACAAAATATCCAAAAATATCAAATCTATTCAAGAATATTACTTTGTAGTGTAGGTAAAGTAAGTGGTTTACTCTCCACCACCTCTGAATTAAATCTTGAAAGTTATCAAAACTAAGAAACACAATTATTTAATAAATTGGTAGAAGTGCCTAATCACTACTACCGATATCAATATAGTTCTAAAATAAACGGAGGTGACATTGGTTAATACACAATAATTACCGATTTGTGCCTGGGGGCCTCTTCGGGCAAGATTCTTGGCACGAACAGCTTCCTTGATCCTGTCTACCTCGAACTGATATCTCTTGCGGTCGCGCATCGCTCCCTCCTTGGCTTCCTGTTAATTATCAAAATAAATACTTATAATACTGAGAAATGCATGTATTATTGGCATGATACGAGATAAAATTATATTTTCTATCTTTAAACAGGAGATGCTACGAACTTCGTATTACCTCGGAAAATTTGTTTTAGTTGGGCGAATATTGGTCGTAGGAATATGTCATATAGCCTATCTCCGTAAATGGACTATCCAATACAAAAAGAATTTTATTTCAATTCGAAGCAGTAGTTCCCGAGAAAGTCTTAAGCTGTAAGATATTAGTATACTTAAAATCCTTGTAAGGGAATCTTAAAGAAATTTAAGCTTAAAAAGACCACAAAGAGAAAAATGTTAATTTCTGTTCCATAATTAACACTAGTTAGATAGGTTTCTCTGCAGGAACTCCATTAAACTTTTACCAATACTGCTATGAAGAGAATTTCTTTAGAACACATACTTTCTCACATATAAACACAAAACAAGTCAACAGTCCAATACCTTGAGTGCGGTCTCGAGGGCCTTCACCCTCTCCATGGTGGCACGGAGACGCTTCTCCAACTTGGGCAGTTCACATCGCAGGTCGGCGTTGTCGCGCACCAGTTGCTTGTGAACTTTCGTCAGCTGTTCTAGATTGTTCTCCAGGAATGAGATCTTCTGCTTTTGCGCCAGAGAACCGCCCTCCTCCTCGGCGCCCTCCTCCGAGTTTGTCGACTTCTTTATCCTCGCCTATGGATAATTTGTAACCAAGCAATATTTAATTAAAATTTTGTTAAATAAGTTCTGATTGTTTATTCCGACAGTCACCTCAATGAAAATTTTAAAACGAATTATATATTAACACCTGCAAGCGCAACTATATCATGCGCTAAAAATACACTAAACGCACCAAAAGAAGTACACGTAATCTCAAGAATGTCCTGAAGTTTACAAGATCTTTCGATCATTACTTATAATCTGGGTCGAAGTAACATCATATTCTAACAGTTAAACTTAGTGGAAATTTATAATTATGTTAACAGTATAATTAAATGATAGTTCATCAGTGAATACCTGTAAGTCTTGCACAAATAGTTTCCGTAAGTTGTGCAGGGTCTGCAGCTCCTTGGCGACAGTGTCCTCCAGTCCCTTGAGGTCTGCCCGCGCTTGTTCACGCCGCTCCACGCTTTGGCTGTAGTACAAAACACTACATCAGTCAATATTTCACACTTTACCTATATTATATTATACCAATATAATCAAGTCATATTGAATTCAGTATTTTTAACACGGCTCTCTTAGTGACGAGCATTAAGTAAATTATAGATAACGTATTAACGTAAGATATAAAAACGTGTTGCAAATAGCAAAACAAAATTACATTGAAATTTAAGTGATTATTGATTAACAAAAGCGGGAACCAGTTATGAATTTTTATTACGAAATGTTACGTGTACGTTGGATGTCCTGGAATTTAGTAAAATTACCTGTAAGTAGATCGTGAGCTATCCTATCGCCCAGCACGCACCCATCCATATTTCGGAGCTCGATAAGTACAGGCCGTAATTTAGAAAATGCCAACTCCCGGCAGAATGAATATGAATGGGATACGTGCGGAATAAAATGACAACTTAAAAAAAAACAAAAAAGCGAGGCATCACAAGACCTTGTTCTACATTTACTTTGTACTTACGCTCACTAAAAGTTTGTAAACATATCATATCATATAATTTGTTCGAATTGTTCATGTCGGAGCCAATCAATCTAGAAAACTGTCGACTCAACTAATGATTTGTTTGTTACATAAAAAAAAATACATTTTCTAGACTAATTTGCTGGACCAATGGCACATCACGACCAGGTCTGAGCCGTGCAAATAGATTTCGTCTAGAAATATAATTATTTATGTAAGAATTGAGCAATCTATTGTGCACAACTCCAGCACCAGTAGGCTGAGGCGACAATCACTCCTCGGCAATAAGAGTGCATACAGACTAAGGAAGTGACATGGACACTAGGATCAAATGCAATTGAACAATACTATGAGGCGTGGACGAGAGGAATGGTATGATACGAACATGTGAACATGCACTACATATTATAAATGTAAATTTTACTACTTAAATAAAAATTTCAATTGTAAATGCTACAATTGGAACTATGAGATAGATATCATCTAAATGCAAAGTTTAGGAATGATTGCGTCATTGACAAGAGGTTCTTTAATTACTAAATGGTTCCATATTACCTATTAATACTGTGAATCTACATCACTTTTTTAAATATATACTTTACATAGCCTAATTTACGAAAACCATTGATTTATTACTTCAAACAAACCATCATTGATCCGATGCAATAGAAAAATATTTCGATAAAAATATATGCTTCCCGTCTCTCTATACAAACATTCAATTATATTTACAGATTTATTTACACGGTACCTTTCTTGTAGTTTGTTTTTGTAAGAACATAACCGTCGCGTTCATTTGTGCAATTTATTATAAGCGAACTCCTTATCTTGAAATGATTAAATAATATATTAGATATTACAATGACAACTCAATAACAACCCAGTAATTTAAGTTTATTATAAGAAATTTGTACCTCACGAAGGCATTCTTAACTTAATTTAATATAAAGATATTAAATATATAACCGATATATAACGAGGCAGTGATAACATAACGATTGGCTTCCACCTGTCGGTGATCCATTACAGGGCACGAGTTAAACAAGATGAAACTTTAGAGAGTTCCATCACAATGCTCTATAACGTGTCGGTAGAAGTTAGTGGTCAACCAACTTCCAAAAATTTTTGCACAACCGAAGCCCCCTAACATACCGACATACTTGATATTTCAAACCGGGACCAAAAGAACGTGCCCTCCGAAGCACCGAACCACCGACGTGCATCAAATTCACACTTGCGTTTTGAATATTAGCTACCATCTATGACGATTATAAACACGTTAATTTTTAATACGTAACAACAACAAATCGACGCACCTAAATAAGAAACCTTACCGAGTTTAGAAGTATTTTTTTTATTTCATTGCACCTAATTGCATGCTTTCTTACATCTAATCCACAAGTACGAACCACATTTAGAAACATGCTACAGCTACACAATACATTAGAAGCATACTCATTTATAAGATAAATATTTTCAATAAACGAAGTACCTATAATATAAACATAATTATGTTAATGACTAGCATCAAGTAAAAGCATTTAAAATGCATAATAAAATATTAAACAATTTTCACTATGTCCCGCATCTCAACGTGCGGGCACAACTGTCTTATATTCGAGTGTATTAAAAAACTAATTGTATTATTGCCATCATTATTAGTTATATAAGACAGTTGCAAAAATAATATTAATAGTAAAAAAAATCACAGATGTTCTTTACTCGCGATATTAAGTCACGTTTCAAAGCTAAATCACATAATTACGTTAGTTTCTATATTATGCCCACGTTACTTTTCACTTTCGTCTATGAGACACTACTTTCACACGATCTAATTTCCGTGATCATCTGAGCGTAGTATCTAGTAGTTGTATCATAGCGATTTTGAAATAAAAACATTTAGAATCGCATAATAATTATGGACCTAGCTTTGATACTCCCAAAAGGCACAGCAAATTAACTTCGAGTGCAGAGACCCGCGAACGTATCACAAAACAAGCCGATAAAACAAGCTTAAACCAAAACGACTATTTGTGGATAGCGATGTGTGAGGAGGATCATGGTGACCGATATAAGTAAATGTAACTGGAGTGGATGGATGTTGCAGGAGTGACGGGGGCCGGGGACTTTGGGAATTGCCGAGAGCGACTTTTCCTCCCTGGCCGGCGGTTTGTATAGATCGAGGTCCATTGGGTATCTGAATCCCATTTTTTCTTTTTTTGGGGATACGATGAAGTCGTGAAATTCGTCTTTGAGGAGGGTTTGCTGGTTGGCGACCTCCTTTTCGGCCTTGTCGAGCCGTCGAGGGGAGCGCGGGGTGCGCGACACTAACATGAGCTCCTTCAGCTTGGCCGACTTGTCGGCTTCTTCGCGCCTCAGCTTCTCGTAGTCGTCCTGCAGCTGCTGGCGGGCCAGCGTCAGCTCCTGGTACGAACTGGGGACAAACACCACAAATTTAATATTTAAATATTGTATTGTCAGCAACTCGGTTGGTACTACTCTGCCTGCAAATTGAATACAATGTTTGAACCTATCCGATCAACATTATTGTGCTCCAATCCTAATTGTAGCTGATGTGCTTGGAGTCAATTAGGTTTTATTGTATGTAGTTACAAAGAAACTAGACAATTAATATTATTTTTGCTAGTAATAAGCATTGAAATCATTAATTACAGAACATTATTGAACTTTTTTCATTAAAGTTTATGCCAATTTATGTTTACATATAAAAATTAACCATTGGGTCAAAATTATTAAATTTGGGAGCCTGATTAAATTAAATGTTTGTGTATATACATTAGTAGAATTTAATTCAGAAGAAAATTTTCTGTCAATGGTCAATCTAGAAAATAATAAGAAACTGTCGCTAGTCGCATATAAGTAGTTTAGAAGTAACAAGTAACTGCTCAATTTATATCTTTGTGTATTTTCTTAATATCTAATTTGACTTCATAAACTACCGTAGCATGACTAACAACCAACAAGAACTCAGTGTAGGATGAACATAATGTGTGACTCATTAAATTAGTATGCACAATGAGCATATATTACCAAGGAAAATATGCAAAATAGTATAATAATTATTATAATAGCAGCGTAGGATGTCAAGGTTGCTTCATTAATTCTTAAATTTTACTTTCAATTTCATTTTTATATTAAAATACGAAGATGACAGAAATAATGTCTTTTATGTCATCAAGGTTAAGGAGCAATTTCAGATTTTCAACAAAATGTTCTCGTTATATACTACGTCGTCATGATATTTGCAGTTTTATACCAATATAAGAAGAAATTATTATTTGTTTAACCAAACTTCAATAAACTAAAACTAGATATAAACTCATTTTACTGTTCAACCACATAATACCAGAAAATATTCATCACCCATTTTTCCATCTGCCCTGTCTTGTCTACTGTTTTATATTGTTTTACTTGAGCAAACCGAAGATCGGATGATTGCGGCAATATATTCAGGCACAAACTGTACATACTCCTTGAGCTCCTGGTGGTGACGTTGGAGCGCCGCGAGCTCGTCGCGCAGCGCCGACAGCTGCGTGGCGTGCGCGGCTCGCAGCTGCCCGAGCTGCGCCTCGAGAGCGCCGCGCACCTGCGAGTCCGCACGTTGTTCCGCCGCCGCCAGTTGCACGCGCTCCGCCGCCTAAACACATTTTTATCGTCTAATTAAACCCAAATTATACTTACGTCAAAGCACACAAAAGTTTCATTCATCGATTTTTATATCATTGCCTTCAACCCATTAATGGCCCACTACTGAGCACAGGGTCTCTCCTTAACACTGAGGAGCTTTAAAGCATACTCCACCCGCTGCTCCAATGGGGATTGGTGGAGGTGTCGAAAGTTTTCAAACCACCTCCGACATATCTTGACGACTGCTATGTTCATAGCAAATATATCATTTTTATTATTATATTATATAAAATTGCGCGAACTATACCTGCAATCGCGCGCATTCCTCTCGCAGGGCGTCAGCCGCTTCCTCGAGCTGCCGCTTCTTGTTCTCGGCCTCACGCATCGACTCCGCGAGCGACGCGCAGCGCGCCTCGTGCTGCGAGATCAGCAATCGACACTCGCCCAGGGATCGTTCGTACTCTTCGATCTAAATTTAAACAAAAGACTTTTCAGATAACCTTGCTGATGTATCTTCATCATATATCAAACATGACTGATAAAATTATCGACTTTCGTTTTGAATATGATACACGGAATTGTAAAAACCTAGACCTACATCGCTTAAAAAAAAAAAAATTAAAACTGACAATGATATGAACACTAATATGTGCGCAAAACCATAATTAACGTTAATAAACAGCTGACCTTTTGATTGGCGTCAATATTAGCGGACTCCAGCGAATGACAGCGCTGCACAATATTCTTGACCTCGCTCTTCATCTTGCTGATGTGAAGGCGAGCCACGGTGAATTCTTCCTCGAGCTTGCCGACGGTGTCCACGTTCAGCTTGAAGTCGAGCTCGGAGCCGCCGACGGCCGCGCCGATCTCCGCCAAGTCCCTCAGCAGGTTGGTCAGCAACTCGGCAATCCGTTTGCGTTGGTGCGCTGACAAGTCACGCAACTGCTGCAGCTCCGACGTCGCACTGGCAAGTGCACTCTGTTCAAATTTAAAATACGTAAATGACTTTAGTTAGTAATTGATTAAATAAATGGCATAACAAGCAGAGTGTCTAAAAACTTTAATTGTAAATGTTTTATATTGTGTAACTCTAAGTTACCGTCATAATATGGTGTCAATTTGGAAGAATCGTATTTATGTATTAAAAACAAATACATATAATTACCGTAAAATTTCTAATTTAATGGTTAAATTTGTGCAATTAACAAATATATTGCCGAAAGTAATTTGAAATAAACAATAATGAAATTGATCGACTTCAACTTTTGTTATTTCATACCATCTTCCCTATAACAGTTTTCCTTTTCCTATAAACCATTTTCTACCACCTTACTGCTAATTGATGAATGAGCTTCACGAATATATACCTGAGTAGTTTGCAGTTCTTCCGAGAGCTGGTCGCATTCGCGGCTCTTGCTATCAACTTCCTGCGACTTTTGGTCGTAGTTGACGGCGAGCTCTTCCAGCGCCTGCAATACTTCTTTCACCTCCTCCTTGGCCGCTTCGTTTTCCTGCTGGCTGCGGTTCATGTCACCCTGCAACGCTTCGTAGTCGCGTCTATAGCAAACAGAACACGAAGATATTATTTTACAACTTCGTGCCAGATGATTGAATAGAAAATTGATTTGTGGTTGTGATGAGCTTTACACTTCTTTCACATTTCGCTGCGTGCCTATCAAACAAAACTACTTACATTTTGGAAAACGATCTACGTAAAACTAGGTACAACTTATATTATTTTTATTAATTTCTCTAAAATGCCAAAAATTGCAAATTAAAATATTAATAAATCATGCATATAAACAATATATTGCTGAAGAATATACAAGAAAACCTTGTTACTCTCCTACATTATATGACTAATTAATGCTATAATTGCATTTCTATTAATCCAACTGCTATAACTAGTGATGACCCTGTTCGTCATGTCCGTGAATTCAACGCGAATATTCGCGAGTCTAATTTCACTCTTGGTCAAGAATTTCCTAAACTCTTCTCTAACTAGATGCTAATATTACAATTGTGATGATATAAAATTTAATTCATTGTTCCAAATTTTGGGAGAATAATATGTATTCTTATTTCTATCAACAGTTTCAATCTCATCTCTTATTTTAATAATATAGAGGTAAGTAACCACTCATTAAAACTAATCTGTAACACAAGTTACATTATGCATACTTGCAACATGCTACAATCAAGCTACGAGACCTTGCACAAGAATGGCAGTAATTTATTTGGCATTCTAAAAGGAGGCACATTACAATAGACATACAAAAATCTTTGTCCTTGTGAATATGTCAGCAAAATGAACACACATCTATAATATATAAATTACTAATTGACAGATTTATTTTCATCTTTGTGTGATTTTAGTTATGAAGATATTATTTTGTGTTCTTGTTACAAATAAAGAGATTATTTCTATACATCACCCAGTAATGATATATCATTAATTTATTGAATTATTCATTTGTATTGCCCAATTACACATAGTATTTCCACAAATTATGTCTATCCAAAGTTAAAAGAAGTAGGTTACATATTATAAACTTTTTTGTAAGTAATTTGAGATAACATTATATTTAAATAAAAACCAGAAAGTGTTTATCAATCAAAAGATTGTCTTCTTTTGTTGAGCTATTAGGATGTTTTACTTCAATTTCTCTAAAACGAATTTATTGATAGTAACTAGAAATACCTTGTGCAAGCAATAAGTTCCTCTTGCTCCATCATTTGCTCCTTTAGCTTCTCAATGAGCTGAGAGTGCTGGTTGATCTCTTCATCCTTGTCATCCAGCTGTTGGTATAGCGCTTCCAGCTTGCCCTGCATGGCCGCATCCTCCACCGCACTTGACACGGCCACAGGTACAGGCTTTGTAAAATACATTGTATATAAGCCAGTTGATTTTGTATTTTCTTATAAATACTCATAAATTAGTTTAATTCATGCGATTTTTTCATAATTTGGTAAACTATAAAATAAAACATGATCAAACTAGAGGTTTCAGTTCAGTTTATTGTATGTGACAAGGGTTCATTATAAATTGGCGTTAACCTATTAATGGCCCACTACAGTCACGCTTCATCGAATGAGGAGGCCTAGACCATACTCCACCACGCTGCTCCAATGCGCACTGATGAATGGGTTAGTTTTCAACCTAAATGGAAATGATCATTGCGCCCGAAAGCCTCCGAGATAGTTTAATGACTGCTATCTATGATAACAACTGGACCTGGCAGCGTAACGTGCCCTCACAAGCACGGAAGCGGTTAAGAAATTTTAGCCACTAACGACCACCCATCCCAATACGACCGCGCCCGCAGTTCCTTAACTCAGTCGAGAATTCTGAATTAACGCGACTTCGAATCGACTATAATATGTAATTAAGATGTCAAAACTGTTTACATACTATACAATGGCCTTCTTAATACAGCTTATATCAGAATTACACACACATCTTATTAAATGTGACAGCCACCTTATATGTAAGTGAATGAAACAGTTTTACATAATGCACATTAAATAACTGCCTCCTAAGATGATGTAACTGGTTTCACTTTCCTTTTCTTGTTAATATTGCAATTTGCAAGTAACACATGACATGCCATAATAATCCAATAAAGATATCTCAATCTGTAGACCAATAAATGCTGTTTATACTATCAAAGTTGTAAAAAAAATATTAACCAATAAAGAGCAAATTGAATATTATTAAAAAAGAAATTATATACAAACCGGTACAGGTGGCTTTTCTTCTATGAAGGATGTAACAGGAGTGACCACATCAATTTCCACCAAGTTGACTTGTTCCTCTGGGCGTACAGTGTCTCCAGAACGCCAGCGGTTGACCTCAGCTTCAAGTTTTTCAACCTAAATAATATTTTTGATATGTAAATTACCATGTATAATTATCATATATTTATATAAGTACATACATGACATGAGTGAATATATTTAAATTTAAATATTGTTAAAATGAAATAGTAGAGACAATGATAATTGAGTTACCTTTCCTTTAAGCCTAGCCACTTTCTCCTTCTCCCTCTCATAGCGCCGCTTCCATTCTTCAGCGGTAAGTTCCTCATTGACACATACAACATTCTTGACAGTTTTTGCTCTGAAAAATCACTTATGAATATTAAATAGATCACCATAAATATTTTTCAACTATTTTCTTCCCTCTGATCTGAATATTACAGTATTGACAAAGTGTTCAAATAACATCCTCACCTTTTACCAAAATCGAGAGTACTCTTTGTTTCACTCTCATTGAATGAAGCTGGTGAACAGCAAATGACTATTGTTGTTCTTGCATTACCTCCAAGTGATTCTTGTAAAATTCGAGTTAGTTTGGAATCTCTGTAAGGGATGTGAGACTTGTTGCCATCAGCTAAGGCTGATATGACATTACCCAAAGCCGAGAGTGATTTATTAATATTTTTGGCTTCATCGAGAACAGTACCTTCAGCACCAGTTTTAGATACCTACAAAACCCACGAATAATTATACAAAGAAAAAACAATTGTTTTTTTGCTAAAAATTACATAACATTAAAGTGCATTATACCTTTTCAGAACCAGCCAAGTCCACAAGATATAATTTTCCAGATAATTTCTTTTGATTTTCCAAATTTTCCTGTTTTACATTAATAAGGAAGACAGAATGAGATCTAGACGAATGTTCATTCATATCTGAAAACAAATATTTAGGAGTCAACACATTTTATTACACAGTAATATGAGATTGAACAAGTATTTCAAGAACCTATATACAGTATTCACTGAAAGAATATCCATAACTTTGAAAAATATATATGTTGCAAAGTCATAATTAAGATGCATACTTGTTACTGCAATATGTCTATTTGATTTGCCTTCCTCAATCACTTCAAATACCTCCTCTGGACTTGACACAAATCTCTCAGTAGCACCTTTGACAAATGGGACTCTGTTTTTGTCTTCATGAACACTTAGGTTCACTTTCGAAACTGCAATAAATAATAATTATTATTGTCATATTCAAATGCGTTAAGGCTAATATTTTTCAAAAATGTTTTTATAATACCATCTAACAAATCCCTGATTTTGTCCATGTAGATTTCAAAATAGGACACTTTTATATGAAATTCCAGGTTCTCCTCCATTGCATAGATATGGTTGAATATATCATTGACTATTCGTGGAATTATTCCCTGTTTCCCTGGATCCCCTGTAAATTAAATATTAAGTAATTAAACTTGATAAAACAAGGCATCACAGATTATTTAATTATATGTAAAATACAGACCTATGACACCCTCCATGGTATGTGTTTTTCCTGAACTGGTCTGTCCATAGGCAAATATGGTACCATTGTACCCAGCCAATACATCAGATACAATACTTTTTGCAGCCTCATTGTATACTTTTTCTTGAGTTGCATTTGGCTTGAATACTTTGTCAAACAAGTATACTTTGCCCTATAACATAGTATATATAATAAAAATAAGTAAATATTGATAATACTAACACAAGAGTATGTGTGAATATAAAACTTATTTTTTTTACCAAGAAATAAGTCAATGGAAGACATTTAAACCTAATTTTGTTACCCAGCATAACTCTAGTATTTAAATTTCAGTGAAAACAATCCACATCACTAATTTATGACACAGCTGTTATAAAAGCCATCAACCAATTTTTATTTAGAGTACAATTGTAGGTATTTGAAATAAAAATTGTGTAATCTGGTATTTGTAAATTTTCGTACAGAGGAATATATTAATATATTTTTTACAATTTGGATAAAACTATATGTTTCGTTTTACTGTATATATCATTAATATTATTTACCGAAATTGAAGATACTAAAATAAATAAATAAATTTGTTATATTATAGTAAAACTTTAAATCAGTGATATTTAATGACAAGAACAATAATGAAACAATGTGTAAACAAAAATAACAAATATTTTTACATTAAAGCATGTAATTTATTCAAAGTATTCTTGGGTCAAGGTCGAGAAAGTATTTGTATTGATTTTTGACAAAACACATTCATATTTACTTAAATATATAGGGATTCTTTAAATTTTTGTGATCGCAATCGTATTCATCGGAGCGGAATAGAAAAGAAAGGCCATTTCGTAGCAGGTGAACACAGTCGTAATGTATTAGTCATCATGATCTAAATTAGGGCGATGATAAAGAAAACTAACATAAACTTTATAAACGTCTTCACTTACCCCTATTGAAATGCAGTTATCATCAGGACCCGAAGGAAACTTCACAATGAATTTGGAACCAGCTTTTTCTTCGGAGTCATTTAGTGGCCGAAATCGGCAGACGACTCGAATGCTGTCTTCAGCAGCGATTTCGCGATCGGCTGCCATTTTACTAAATAAAATAGCTTACACTAAAATCGTCTATTCAATTAAAAAAATAAAACGTTATTGGAACATAAAACCGTGCATGAAGAACTACAAAGTTAGAATTTGTCACTGGAAAATCTTCATGACAGCTATATCAAAATGTCGGCCATATTCTTTTCTTTGATGAAAAAAGGCCTATTGGTTGGTTGTATTGGATGTACCGCCTTCTTCTCACTCACCAACACAACAGAAACTGAAAAAGAATCGATTTAAGATGTTACCAACCTTAAAATTTATAGTAATACTGCGTTCACTTTGAAAAATATATCTATTTTGGACCGCATAAGTAAGGCGGATTGTGAATACTAACACTTTAGATCAAGTAAGACATAATAGTAGAGTGCGCTTTAAATCGGCCTGGGAATAAGAACTACAGTAACTGGCAGACTAGAATAAATATTATTGAATATTGATAAAATATCGGCCGATTGCAAAATAGTTACGCATAGAGTACATGTTCTCTGTTCCGACACTTCCGACATCACAACCAGTCCGCCTTAATTTTTATTGACAATGGAATCAATATAGTATATTAAAGTCGTGTCCACCTTAAACATACTAAACAAAGCCGACAGTACAAATTATAGGAACCCATTTCCGCTCCTTATGATTGCCATAAAAATGGCTGGGATATAGAGCTCCAATCAAACTAAACTATTCTAAATGTTCACTTCTGTGGAAGGTTACTGAGATCTGTATCACCTGAATCTGTCATTTGCATTAAAATTACACTATCTGTATCTGCGGTTTTTTTACTCAGTGAGTCAGTGCTGTCAGTGTGTGAGTGAAGTTGTGTGCATATAATTTTCATTTTGTGAAATTGTTACCTTTCAATTAATTTAAAACATTGATAGTGCATAGGGTTTTAAACGATTACTATATAATTATTTGAAATGTTTTCTGTTTCTCGTCATCCAAGTATCGTGTAAACATGTGAGTAACAAAAGCAGTGTGAGCATTTATATTTGTTTTGCCTTGTAAGGTAATGTTCAGGGGTACATCCTCGAACCTTTGCTTGTTTATCGCCTCAATACTATACCAGTAAACTCATAATGCCTAATCTCTAAACAATTAAATATTTTTCGATTCAGTGTGTTACATATATCAGTGTAGAATTGTTAACCGTGCCATTTGTAATTTACCTCACCACGCCCGCTCAGATGATTATGAGGCATTATTTAAAATTAACTATGATTACTTTAAAAATGACGCCACTCTTGTAAAATGATGTATAATAAGAACTTCTATCGTAATGACCAGATTACCGCATGATAAGAGAGTAAACCAAACTTAGTTTGTTGATATACAGGATAGATACGACACAGCTGACGATTGAAAACAAATGTTGCTAATCATATCCCTATTCTATTAAATGTTGAGCTTCGTTTATGGTTTTCCATTATATTGTATTTTTTTAGGTTAAACAAATATATTAAAACGAATATACTACTTATTCCCGAATAATAAAATTTTAACAATGCCAATAAGATTGTTTTATCTAACTTAATTGCAAAACAAATAAACACAACATTTATACTATTGGGTTCAGCATCTTTTATAGAAAATTCAACTAAATATATCTATTAATCAACCTTCACATGTCCACTGCTACTCTTATATAATTGTAGCTAATTATTCACCTCCTTTCCTGAAACTTGTTTTTTATATTATAAACAATTTTATTTACCCATTTGTCCAATTCTATTGTCATAAAATTTTAGTAAAATACTTTTCATTAATATATCTCACATCTTGTGAACATGGAACTGCCAAATAACAAGAATCAACAATTATGAATTTCATTAACTTATAATTTATAAAAAAGATTTTTTTCAGGATACATCAAATATGTATGAGTAGTCATTTCGTTTTTGTATTTTTTTGCTTTAATGTGATTTAATATAACTTTTCATGTAATTTTTTCATGGATTAACATATTTGAAGGATTTATAGTGTATGTGTACAGAAACGAGGAAACTATTAAAAATAACAAAACAGGTATGAATTTTATCTTCTTCTGAGGAATTATTTTATTCGTAGAGTGAGTGAGGTCTCAGTATTGCAATAAAAAAAACAACCTTTAGTAACTTGCCATCAAAAAATAATAATTTGGTAATTTATACATTTATGTATACCTAAATATAACCATACCCAAGAAGTGAATTGTATCATAATAATAAAAAAGCTAATGTGATAATAATGTAAATATTAAATATATTCATGACTAATATTCTTGAATTTCAAGTAATATGTAAATTTTCTTGAAATTTAAGGCTTAACATTTCCTTAAAAGTTTACATTTCTTAAGTTTAACAGAGATAAGATATGCAGGATCAACTGGTAACTAAATTTATAAGTTACCAGAAGATTTGGCACAAAACAGCAGTTATCCTGCAAAAAAAAATCTATTGGTTTGAACCATACAAACAAAATAATTCATCAAAATGGGTTCAAGTGTTTAATAAGTGTTCAGTATAGTCTCACTATACAGGCCATCGGACTGTATATGTACTAGTATTTATATGTTTTAGGTGGTTACTGCATCCTTTCATTTCTATATGAGAAGGTTAATAAAATTAAAAGCAGTTAATAACGAACAGTTATAAAAACATATGTAATATGAACTCGAATAAGAACATCTATATAGGTGAAGTACATGAGTTTAAATTATAAAATTATGTAAATGATACCTATAAATTTGTTATACCC
>DWJN01002251.1:0-15683 GCA_018248895.1 Carystus phorcus | reverse complement strand
AAATATATTAGCTGAATTTTAAGATTTATTTCATTTCTATACATGGTCAGGTCAAAAATGGACATCCTTCTTTAATGGTTGTCCAACAAAACTCCATATAATTATCGACTTTAGACATTGATAAAATTTTTTTAGGCAATTTGTGTGAATCTTAATGCTCGTAAAATTTAGTTTTTCAGTTCAAATTGCGTGTTAGTTAAGCTCCAGATAAAATAGTGACAATTTTAGTAGGTTTCTACATAAATAGTAACACAATAAACCTTTTACATTTGAACATAGTTGCTATAAAACACAAGTAGGTTGATATATTCTTGGTTCGTCTGCCTAACATAAAAAATATAAAATACCCGTATTCAGTAATTTCTTAAAAACTACTATTCAGCACTCAAGATATCAATTGTTTTAATTCTGTAACATTGTAGCGGTAATTTAATCGATTTACATACTTTACATTCAAGGTGCCCCGCGTCATATATCAGATGCAAATATTACGTACCTTTTTGTGGTTGACTGCTGCGTTAATGCTCACCTAAGGTTTAAATTATGGATTAAAATATAAGAGTAAATGAAAGTACAAGTTTTTGCGGTTTAAGCAACACGACTTATCTTTGAGCTCAAACAAACCAACCCTACTTATGGTATATTCTGCTAGAAAATGAATGAGGCTATGGTGAACAATCGCTAGTTTCGGAGGTTACTGAGCACCGTATTACTTGGCTTAATCAAAAACTTAATTCCATACATATGATCATGTAGCACACGAAAACTGTAATATTTTACTACATGTTTTTCTTTTAATGTTTCTTTGTACTAATGCACTTTGCACACTATGTAAGTTGAAATATAACGAGTGGGTAAATCCTAGTTTTCCACGACACAGGGTACCCCCTAGTGTGGAAGCTAGAACGCCTAAAGCTTTATGTAAACAAATGTCAAAATAAAGAACTTTTTTTTTCATACTCATCTTCGCAGGGTTAATGAGCCAAAAATAATGCTGACCCCACACTTATTATGGCCAGAAACATATCTATGATATCACAAGGACTACAATGACCACTTTGTAGGCTCGTTTATCACCTATTTAAATAAAAAAAAGTCATAACTATCTATTATAATAATTGTGACAACTCAAAAAGTTGGTAACTGCAAAATTATTCACGGCGTAGAAACAAATTAGAAGGTTTATATTTTTGTTCAAATATCAACTATTAATAGTGCTAGATCCAACATTGGTTTATGTTCCAGACAATGTGCTGATGTTATTTCTACACATTGGTGGTCGATTTGATCGATGATTCATTGTCTATCGACATTTAAACACATGTTTACTGTGTGTTACTATTTTATTATAATTAAACTATTAAGAAATTTTATTGAGGTACAAATTATAATTCTGATAGCTGTGTTTTTGTTCACAATTAATCACGAAATACAAAGAAAATTTAAAAAGATTCAACCATTTGATATTGATAGACAGTCCTTTCCAAAAAGTTATAAAAATAAATTGTCATCGTTTCTTGATTTCTTTTTCGATTATTTATTAGTCCCATCGTATCTCAATCGGTCAAAAAATGTTGGACTGTAGTGACTACTCGCAACAAATTGTTGATAATTTAGAAACAAATATTTGTGTATAAAGAAAATTGAATAAATAGCAGAAACATTAACCTCATTCTTCAATCTGTGATCTTTCGGTCTTTTATCTCGTTCGAATCAATCCTAATTTAACCCATAGTATTGTCAACGAGGGCAAGCCGCATTACGGTTACAACCGCCTAGAACTCATTTAGGTTTAATGTAGGTCAATCTGCTGTAAGATTGACATTGGGACGTCTTGTGGTCTAAATATGTGCTGGGTTCTGGCGATACGCCAAGTGGACCGGTGGGTTTTGGTCGGAGTGCCTACTTCGTAGAACATTATCGCATTTTTAACGACCCAGACTAAACACCGCGATAGTGATAATTATGTCTGAGATTTTTGCGAATATGTCAAGTACTCAAAGAATTCATGCTCTGTTGCTAATTTTATGAGCTTCGGCACTTGTGGCTCTATTCCGGACTTCATGTTTCGTTTATTTTTAACTGCGTCTTCGACAGGTACCTCTTTATCATCATTCAAGTATGACTAAGAGTGGATATTTGGAGTAGAATCACTATCTTTTGGGGTCTTTAATATCTAAAAAAATTTCGAACTAGAATCATAAAACTTGTGAAAAAGACAATATAAGCACTTAAATTTTTACGGAATTCGATTACTGCTTATTTTTACATCCTAATATTTAACAGAGAGGATTTGTACTTTTAAATAGATTTAAAAAGAAATCAGAGATACAAGAACATTAGTGGCAACTTCCCAAATTGACGGCATTGTGAAGTTTTCGGAAGAGTAGAAAATAGCTTTCGTCATTAGGACGTTTCCGTTAGAACTAAACTTATTGATTGATAGGAAGTGGTTACGATGGATGAACGGATGCTTTGACAGTTTATGCTTACCGAGTTTTCCGGTCACAATTTTCCTAATAACAGCTTTCACTAATTTGTTATGCAAATTGGGAAGATTACGCTTGTTTTACGTAGTAACTTGTCGCTTTAAAATGTCTATTTAAATTAGTTACGGAAACAATAATTTATACCTACTCAATTACATAAAGATCACTGAGTTGTTTCTAATAGTTGAATAAGAATTTAAATCATTGGGATGTAATAAACTTGATTGGGAGAATAAAAATCGTTTATACTTGGACACTTTGGGTGCGGGTTAAATGGATGACCGTCATCAGCAAACATTTTTGTCCATTTTCGTAGTTCGGACGGCTCTTAGAACAGTAGTACGCTGTATTATTGTTGATAGATATGTTTTTTATTTAGATAGCGGACATACGAGCATTGAGTCATCTAATTGGCGACAGACACGAGCAGTGGGCTGCGAATAAATTTATTGTAAATTTGATTAGGGTACAATATGCATCAAAGAAGAGTCAAAAATTCATATAGATTATAGTGTATTTATGGATAGTATTTTTGTGCAGTCATTAGTGTGTTTAAGAATACCAAGGTACATTAACATAATTAATTCATATTGATAAAATATGCGCACTAATTCATTACATTACGCTTACATTTCATATTCATTACCCACGGGTCTTTGTTATGCTTAGTTGATGTATTGTTAATGGAAGAGACTTCATCGCGTGGTGTCTACATCTAATTAAAATTAGGTCCTTCAATGAACTTCTTATGCAAGATTGTCTATTGTAAATCGGGTATTAAACTTACAATATGATTCTGTTTCATTAGACTTCATTACAATCACTTATATTTTAAACCCGAAAACTATCAATTTCTTTTAAATATATTAAGGTTATATTGAACAAGCAAACCCGTTTGTTGGTTTAATTGTATCTATTTTGCGTAGAAGTCAGTACAATTTTCGAATACCTACAATAATGCTCTTTCACGAACCAAAGTTGTAACTTTTCATCTACCTATAAAAAGTGTTTTTTTTTTATATTTCAATAATAGTTCTTCAACCAAACAACAAATCGTTTGAAAGTTTGCTACGAGATATTACAGAAAATGCGGTTTGACCAACTTAACCGGATACTTGGATAGTAATTTGATTATACGTATTAAAGTGTGAAGACAATAGCGGCATTTGGCCTACATTAATCATGTTGTTAACCACTTACATATTTGTCCTATTAAAAACTATGAAAATTGTTGAATAAATTTACATTTATATTGGCAACATTGAACTACAGGAATTGACGTATGGTTGTGAATATTATTCTGCATTAATGTGTCTGTAAAAAGGTGTAATATGCGCTAACTAATAAATGGTGTGAAGGGGTGATAAAACCAGCCAGAAGTTTAATTCAATATACAAAAAGAAACATTTACGTTAACAATAATAATTATGTATCTTTTTTATTTACATTGTCTTCACTTCACTTTATAAAATTGCTGGAATGTTGTTAATGACTCAATAGATAAATAGTCGTGAGATGAGCTGCTTACAGTTACATAATCGTAATATGTAAGAGATGCTTCTCGAATCATAATTACACCATTATAGCCTACAGGCCTTTGCCTTAGAAAGCAATTTCAATTTAATCAAGCTACCACGTGATTACCTTTTGCTTATATTAACACCTTTTTGCTCGTTATGCGATCAACGCAAATCCCTACATATTGCAATTTATAACTTTTATTAGTTCTTTGAGTTAATCTACATGGGAAAATCGTTTTTTGAGTCTTATAATTGTTTATATAGAGATAATACTATTTGAACACGTATACGTCATGAACTATTACAATAGAAGAAAATTTCTAAAGGTTCAGGAAGCCCTTTTCTACATGTAAAATAGCAAAAAATAGTATCTAAATTGTGAATTCAGTGAATGTCTGTAATCAAACGTTAATTAATAAAAATATTAGTGCTACCTATATGTATTTGTCATGTACTGCACCACTTTGATAATAAAGAAATATTTTAGAACTACTTTTTAAGTTTAATGCTGCAATATGAGCTAATTCGTCGAGGTCCAAATTTACTGTTATACATATCATTAAATATTTAAGTGTAGGTTGTGATAATGATTTGTTAATTTCGAAATGCTAAACTCTAATGGTCTGTTAATAAAAACCAAACATTTTTCTTTATTTGTGCATTGCATTACGTGATAGTAGGTAATACTTACTCCCTGGTTATGAAATTGTCGTTGATAACGCCTATTCGACTGCGGATTAAGCCGTTTCGCTCTAGCTACATGTATATCGAACACGCTATTTCTGAATAAATAAGTGTTCATAAATAATACGAGTGTGTCTTATTCAAACGTGTTTTTATAAACTTGTTATCCGACATTGCTTTTCTTCGGAATACGTATGCCTACAGATTACGAAGTGAAATCAGAGTTAAGACTTATAAACAACTATAGTTAACAATAGTTTTTGTCTTAATAGTCATCATAAAACACATAAAATCGAAGTGATCCGATTCGAAAACTCATACTTAATTCTATACATTTCTGTCTATATATTCTCTGGGAGACTTTTTTATATTGGGGATCACAAAATATCATAATTAAGTTGTTGCAAAAATATGAAATAACTGCAGAGATTTATTATTAAAAAACTTGTTGCTATACTTATACATATACATTAAACGTTTAGATTATTAAAAAACCTATGACTTGTTAAATGTGGTGGTAATAAGGTGTGTATTAGAGTCGTATGAAAGACTTGAGGACTGATGTTAAGATTTTTATTAAACCGAATGTCTTAAATTTATTATACTGTACAATTTTATTATATCTATATATAAATAAAAAATATTTTGTTACAGGCTTGACCCTCCGACGTCACAAGATCAGTATCCAATGGAGAACAAGAAAACGGTGCCGGCTACTCAACAGCCACTAACTCAGCAACACCTCATGGCACAACATGTCCATCCAGACCAAATATACTCACCACAACATCCCCAAATCACCACATATCCTAATCCAGCTCAACCAAATCAAATCCAACCAAATGGTGTCATGCAACAACTACTTCATAGCCAATATCAATCGAACATGAATGCAAGATCGCCGTTATTAGAAAATAGACATGATGTTTATGGCACCGGCCACAATCATGAATATACAAGACATTATGGAACTAATGATAACTACAATCATTATCCTCAGTCACCCACTCGTATTGAGAGAACTGAGCTTCCACCAGACCAAAATGTTAATCATGAATTGTTACATAATGTTCCAAAAGGATATAATGCCGAAGTCTATCACGACTATCTTAAACGTAACCCACCGAAGGATAGTAATCAAATATACCAAAACCATCAACCAATGTATAGGCCTAATGTAAATCAATTCGGTTCCAAACCGTATCTTCCATATTCGAATAGAATAGGACCCCAAAGTAATACTGAGTTATTAAGGAAACAGTATAATGAAATTCAGCAAATGAAAATGCAGCAACAATTGCACTATCAAAACCAGGCGCAAATGCATCAACAACAAAAATTTGCTGAACGACAGCTTTTACTTCAGCAAATTCACGGTGTCCAACCGCCGCCGAATCTTCAAAATAGCATATATTCTGATGGTTCATACAGAGATTTAGATCGATATAGTAGCAAACACGATTTTAAAGATTATTCCATGGCCGACATACCTAAAGATGCTGACAGGTATACTAAAAATAATGAGTACAAAGAAATGGAAAGACAAAATAGGCAATATCATGAAGCGGAGTGGCAGGCAAGCCAAGCAGCTGATGCTAGAGAAATTGAACGATACAGGAAACAGCTAGATGAAGATAAGGCAAAAAGTCAGTCACCACCATCTGATTTTAGTAATCAGTCTCAAAAAAATAATGTTGGTGTCATTTCACCAATGAAGTCAAGTGAGTCTAGTACTCCTAGTATTAAATCTCCGTCATCAGAGAGCCGAAGAAGTAGTGGTGGAAATCAGGCTTTGCGATCACCAATAGCACAAAGAATCCCTACAGCTCCCGTTACAATAGCTGGATTACTTTATAAACAGGGTTCTGATGGATTAAAAGTTTGGAGAAAAAGATGGTTTGTGCTGTCAGAGTATTGTCTATTTTATTACAAAAGTAAGTTATTATATTGCGACACAGCTTGAAAAAATATATAACTGTGAAATATAAACATTGTCATAACATTTGTAATAATTTCATTTTTTAGGTCAAGATGAGGAAAAGTTGTTAGGATCTGTACTTTTACCATCATACAAGGTATCTGCGTGTACGGCTGAGGATAAAGTAATGAGGAAGTTTGCATTTAAATTGGAACATGCAAATATGAGGACTTATGTTTTAGCAGCATTAGATCAGGAAGCAATGTTAAAATGGGTCAAAGCACTTACAATGGCAGCGCTTATGCAGGGAAATCAGTAAGTTGTAATAGCATTCGTGGCTTAATAATAAGATATTTATCTAGAATATTATAATTTGTTATTTGATAAATTTCTTTTGTGTAAACATTATGATGTTTACTACAATACTAAAAAATATTCGTTGCTATATGATTTATTCTGTTTATAGTGACCAGTCACAAAAGCAGAGCGACCGGCAGACTGCGAAAACAGAGGTGAGTATTATTGTGAAAACGAACACATTATTGTAGCGGTGCATTTGACAGACAATAACTCTGCCGGTGCGGAACCAAGGACAATCTTATGTTGTTCAATCCCTCGATACTACAATAATATCCATAAATATTATGCTGTATTAAGTTAAGTTAAGTATATGCTGTATTAATATTGTGTTATAATGTTTTAGGATTCCGATGAAGTACCAGGTCCAACTTACGCAAATGCCCCTCCTAAACCCAGGAGATCTAACGATGGGTATAATTCACCGAGCCCTGATATGTATGTTCAAATTTTATTTGTATATGCATTAGTTTCATATTATTATGCTAGTGCATTTAGCAATATTAAAAAAATGACATTTATTACCCTTTAAAAATTTGCAGGTATGATCCCAACTACGATCTACTCAAAAAGCCAGCATCACACTACAGTCTAGGCACAAATCTCACTCGTTATCAGGACCATATGAATTACCAAAGTAGTATAAATCAAGAGAGCACATACACTCGCAGTCCGCTGTCACCATTGTTACAACAGTCACAATATCAAATGAAACGAGCGTATGATACGCAACATCTTTCATTACCATTAACAAACACGAACACCGATAATTTAGAAAATATTCAATCTTCTGCTATAAATATGTACAGAACTAATCCTCAATCTCCTTATTTTGATAATAGGAATAGAAATCAACATGAGCAAAAAACGCCGGATACTCCAAAAGAACGATTATACGATCGTCAACCACAACGCAATCCATTTTTGCAAGATTTTTCGACTCCAGTGGATACATCTCCAAAAAGTAATGAAGTCCAATCTATAAAAAATAAACAAGCTTTAGAGCAAGATGCAACTAAACAAAATTATAAAGAATCTTACCCAGAACGAACGAATGCCATAACTAATGCAGACCAAAGTGCTTATAATAAAGATGTATATGGAGAGATAAATGTTAAGTCAACTAGATCAACTAGTAGAGGGAATGATCGCTTGGCTGAAAGACGTACACCAGATGCTTATGGCAGATCGAATACTGGTTCTGGTTACAACAAAGGAAAACTAGGAGATTATGAAGATATATACAATACTTATACAGCTGAAAATGATAAAACTAATATGAAAACACTAACCACAACTCAATCTCGAGATAACATAAGCGTTTCGAGTAATAAACAATCACAAGATAATATAGTAAGTATGAATTAATTAGTTTTAATACATATAATCGAAAATAAAGTAATGCTTATTATAATAGGTATTATAGATGAAGTTGTAATTATATTAAATTCCGAAATGTTAAAAAATCCATTCTTCTTAGAATTTTGTTGTAAAAAGTATACAAAACCATTGTTCAAGTCAAATACTTGTATGAAAATAGTTCTATTTCTTTTTGAGTTTTGCGAACAGGCACGTTTTGAAGTTGAATTCATAGACATTTAAATGTGTAACATAATTATTTCTACCTATTTGATCAGCACTGATTCAAAAATGCTTTTGATGTTACTAATGTCTTCTCGGATACTATCAAGTGACAAGTCTGCTAGTTTGTTGCTGTTGTTTGTTGGTTATATTATTGTGATAAATATATAAAAAAAAAACTATACTGCAACCAGAATTACTTATTCTGAAAATTTGCACGTTTTCAAAATTTTATCGGAATCTTTTTTCTGGTTACTGAATCGATCAATTAGGAAATTATGAGGTAAACTTATTATTTCTCACATATTTTATGTTGACGTTCGATACAAGAGTACAAGGCATAAGGTACTAAATTTCGAATAAATCTAAACGAATTTAATTAGTTAAGTTAATTTAAACTTTTAGGTACCAGAAAAAACTTTCAGCGGTCCATCTGTTCTAAGAAGGAAAAAAATGCAATCTAGTGGCATCCAGCCACCGATGCCAAGACCACATAGTGCTGATTTTCTTGAATATGAATCCAAAAATGAAGCTTTAAATAAAACAATGCCAACCCGGGCAGTTGAACCCCACAAACAACCTCAACGACCAAAATCTAGTCTGGATATTAATTCATATTACGATCCAAGTTCAGATCGATATTATTCTGAAGAGAGCTACGCTGAAAAGATGAGACAATCCGCTCAATATTTGCAACAACAAGCTCTAGGGCCAAAAAATATTCAAATTCCTTTAGCAAAATATGCAAGTGGTTTAGCAGAAAAACAACTACATTCACCATATCCTCAAGTTACTAATAATAATTATGAAATTGAATTCAATGTAAACAGAAATAATCGCGATAATGTTAGTTATCATTCAAAGTATAGCGACCTTGAAGGTTTAAATTCCAATTGGACTCTGAGAGAGAAAGCATTAGAAACTCGTAAAGAACATTTGAATAGAAGTGGCAGCGTTATGAGTGATAGCTCAAATGTCAGTGCTTATGTCAAAGAAATAAGTAGACTTGAACACCATGCAGATAGTTTTATGCGATCAGCAAGTGCAAGATTGCCTGCAACGACCAATGATAGAGATGGTGAAAAGAAAGTACAACAGGTTAAATTTTTCAACTAAATATCTTTAAGAGGTCTAAAAGTATGTTTCTATAATTTTAATTCATTTTGTTAATTTTAGCGTGAAGAATCTATGAAAAGATTACTTGAATGGAAACAAAGGATGTTACAGTCTCCTTTGACTCGCAAAAGTACCCCAGCAGCTATATCATTAGCCCGGTCTCTCAATCAAAGCCGACAGTCTTTGAGATCCGATCAATACAAATCTAAAACATTTACTAATGCATCATACAATAGCTACTCTTCTGATGATGAAGGTATGTATAATTCAATATATAAAAAGATGTTTGAACTCATTGATCAGCATGATATCGTAAGTCAATTAAAGTTGTATTCATACATACATTTTGCGAAAATCTTTCCAGAATTACTTTGTAGTTTAGTTGTCAATAACTTGAGACATCATAGAAACTTAATTATTATTATGGATGCATGCTGGACAATAAATAGATTAAAATTGCATGGACAGAAAATCCATACTATTGTTTGTTAAGAGTTTAAGAGTATATTTTACGTAATATTTATGTAGTTGAATTTTAAAGTGGTTTTCTTGTTTTATTAGTGTATTATCAATTTTTTATTACTGAAATTAATTTGGGTAGTATAAGCTCTATTTTTAAATGTGTACTTATATTTTCTCAAAATATAAAAATGCCACATAAGTAACATTATTACCTACTAAGGTTATTTATTTTCTATATTTTTAATATTAAACATTTGCAGTAGCATTATGACGACTTCGCTTTGCGGAAAGGTACCTTCCTGCCTGCTGGGACGTTATATTTATACTAATAAAGCTCATTTAGTTATCGGTGATGGGTTTACGAGAAAACACTTTTATGGTTTTGGGAACAATGTTTTAGTAAAATTCTAACACAAATTAATTAAAGAAGAAGTAATATTACTAACAATAATAACCATTATACGAATAATTTTTTGGTATTTGTTATTAAAAGATAATAAAACGTTGGTTTCGCTTTTGCACCTCAGAGGAAACATCGGACACTGATCTGCAAAAACCGAGAGATATGCAGGCAGGAAGGTCCCATAATGTGAACATAACGAGTCCTATTGTTATGCGACCAACTACCCCGCACGCACTCTGTATCGCTCAATCAGAAGAAAAATCTAACATTAGTATCCAGGAAAAATGTAATAATACTAACGAGCTCCAAGAAAATACTTACGAAAATATTTTATGTACTATATCGATACCACATGTAATTTGTGATAGTGAAATAGTTGACTGTAATATAAAGGAAGCTCACCAAGATTGTTCGATATCAACGAGTATTACAAAATCGATTGACCGAGAAAATGTAAAGACAGTGGAAAATAGTGGATATGAAACTCACGACAGTGAATCAGAATCTGAAACTCAGCTTGAATATACTGATAATGATTTAGATGAAGTATTATTAGAATCAGATACTGAAACAGCAAATAGACAAGATAATTGTGAAAAAAGTCTATCCCAAACTCAAGACATACAAAATCCTGTAAACACTGAAGGTGACAAACTAAATTACAGTGATTCTGAAACATCACCAATACAACAGTTGGGTGAAGAACATTACTTGCCAATGAGTCCACGTAAAACATCTGTAATTGAACCTGCCCATAAAACTATATTAAAAAATCTTACTGTTTTTGATCATACGGCATCACAGCACTATGAAGACAATCCTTACGTAGAAATGAATTTAGGAAATGATGAAGAAGATATGCAGACATACGAGATAGTATGTGTGAATAATGGAAAAGTTGAACCAGTATATATGGAATTGAATAATGTTACAGAAAAAGAAGAGAAAGAAAGCGAAGAAGCAAAATCTAAGTTTCCTTGTGATACTGTTACTAATTTTGCTGAAACCAAAGATCAAACTGTGAAGAGAGCAGTAAAGAATGAAAAAGCTTTAAAAGATAAAATAGATTCTGATATAGATGACGAATATTTAAAGGATACTTTACCTGTGGATGCTCCTTTTAGCAGATTTAGTATATCTGATACATTTAGACCCGCTTCATATTACCTCAGTAGCAGTAGAACTATTTTGGAACGATTGGATAGTTCTGACAGTGATATTATTCCACCACCTCCATTACCTAGTTCTTCGCCACCTATACATGAGTTATCAGGGGAAGCTTTATCTAAGTATATTTTGGATAAATTAGATAAATCAGATATATCGCAGGATAATTCAATACTGAAAATGCTAACCAGTGAAAACCAAAACATGAATACGGGTAAAAGACGGACTACTTCTTTAATGATCTATGGAAGTAGAACGTCTATTCATGATACTCTTTCTAGAGGAGAAAAAATTCGTAATAGTAGAGCAAGTTTAGTAAACGACATTAACAAGGCTAATGATGGATCATCTAGTGGTCCAAATGATGCTATACAAGAACACCAAAATTGCAGTAGTATTGAGACTGACTCTCTACGGAGTTACAATGCAGATAGAGGGTCTTCCAGATTATCAGTAGAATCGGATTTAAGCAGTAAGTTTGAAATGGCTATATCAAACGTGTCAGATATTACTAGCTTAAGAGATTGTGAATCTATTGTAGATTTGCGTCATACCAGCTATCGAAATTTGGAAAATATTTTGAAACGGAGACCTTTGTCTGATGATTCATTGTTTGAGCTTAATGAATCTGAAATTATAACTTCAACTGAAGAAAGTATCAATATAAATATAGGCAGTTGTTTGGAACCTTCACGACCAGGTGTGAATGAAGCTGTGTGTAGTAATATAAATTATGAGAATTCGTCCATATATTCTCCTCTACTGGAATCTTCGTTTGTTGGTTCTAACCATACTAGTCATAGCCATCATTTCGCTGGTACACATGCACGTTGTTCTAGTTCACCTATAAATACCGTGAACAAATATTCCTCTTCAGATTCTAATAGAAATGTAGTACCGCAGATAAATATAAATAATGAACAAATATTGAATTATGTAGGTTCACAGAGTTCCAGTAATGCGATTGGTATGACGAAGTCACCCATATCTTTTTATAGAAAAAATCACGAAGAAACTATTTTAAAAAACAATTTGAACAACGATATTGTGGCTGACAAAATTAAAGAGTTTGAATGTGAAAAATCTACAATAAAATCTGGAAATGAACCTAATATGTCATCTTCAACGATAGGTTTTCATAGCCGAGAAAGTTCAGCGGAGCATAGTGCTCCCTATTATTATTCCGATTTATCATCACAAGAGCATATTAATGTATTACCAACTTCACATTTTTTAAAGAACACTAATCTTCATCGTAAATTAAACAACCAGAGACGTAAAGGTCCATTGCATAAGAAAAATGACATTTCTCATATACATAATCCAATTCGAAGTAATCAATTGTTGATGTCTGATCGGTCTTATGAATTTGCTGCTACAGCAAGAAGTGTATCAGTCGAATTTTTGAGTGCTGCAGAAAAAGATTCAGATATTGATCTCAAAAATATTTACGAGTCTACCGGATTTAAAAGTTCCAAAATTCCAGAATCAATCAATCTTATACCTGGTCTTGGGTGTAAACGGAGCAGTAATGTAAACATCAATGATGAAAATTCATCACCCGATTGTAGTAGTATTAATCGTACTAATTTAAAGGTATCGAGTGGAAGCATGTCATCACACTGCAGCGGTAACTCTTCAAATACTGTTTATTACGATGCCGAAGCAGAAGCAAGTGCTTATGAGAATGTTGTGTGTCCAGGTGAAAAGCATTGGGACGAAGATGCTTTGTGGCGTGATAATTTAAGACGTGTATCTCATCGTCATGCTCGCTCAATGGATGATTTAGACGCCAAACCATCTGATGCATCGTTATCAGATCGATCTGGAGTTGATATGTCATGTATAAATAGTATAAAAAGAGTCAAGAAAAATACAGGAAAAATTAGTCGAACTCCAACTTACGTAAATTGTGATATCCAAAATGAAATTCATAGACGTCAAGAAAACAACATTGATTATGATAGTGTTTTCCAGGAAGAAAATGAAAAAGTGGACGAAAATGATGTTTATGTGTGTCTAGCTCTTCAGGAACATACCGATGAGGGAGTATATGAACAGTTGACTATAGATTCATCAGAAAATTCGCTTGTCTTAGAAACAGCCGACAATCAATATAGAAAAAAAGAAAAGGAGAGAAAACAGTTTGAAATTGATAGAGAAAAGCTGAGACAATGGGATCTTTTATCCAGTGGTCTAATGAAAGGCGGACCAGGGTGCGTGCGGGGTACGGGTGTGGGTATGGGCACAAGTGACGTACTCTGTAATACGGACACCGGGACTGACAGTGCAAGCAATGAAGGTATCCTCTAACATTCTATGGTCCCGTAAGGTACACTATGTAAGTTTCATTTCTACTAAAATTATTGCAAAGCAAAGTCATTTTTTAAATTGTTGTACATAAATAATTTGGCATTTTTATTTGCAGTTTATACATATTAATTATAGTTTAAATAGATATTTTGGTATAAAGTTGGGCTTAAAACAAGATAAGGTGTACAAATATTAAGCATGCACAAAATATAACATGGATTATTTATATAAAATGTACATATTTTACAAATTTGTTAATTGTAAATTCCTAATTTGTGAAAACTTTTAAAAATTAAACACTTTATCATGTTTTACCATCTTATATTATATTGCAATAATATGTTTCGTGATAAACTTATATTTATAATTGATGATTATGATTTTATTATGTTTCTAGCTTCTATGTCAATGTCGGGCACAAATATCGAATCAGGCACAAATAATAATACACAAAACCAGCAACAATTATCAAAAAAAGCATTTCTCGGAAGTAATACATCAATTGGTCGAAGCAACAGGGAAGGTAACATACCCGTTCGGGCCGTGAGTCCACGAGTGAGATGGGTGGAAGACAAATCTAACGATCAATATGGGACTCAACAGATTATGTCATCTCAACAGAACGTAAGAATCTTCATAACCAAAGACTTATATTATGTCGTTCTTAGGTCATAACATATATTTTCAGTTAATTTTTATTTTTCTTTATTATAGTTACATGCCTTAACAACGAATGAAGAAACATGGGCTCGATCCCCATCAAGAGCTATGCAACAGCCGATAAGAGCTGTAAGCCCAAGAGTAAGAAGAAATACAGAAAACGATGATATGGTATGAAACAAATCAATAATGATTTTTAGTTCTTTACACATGGTTATATATCGTATAATGTAATTTCGCTAAGTAGATAGAATTGTAGATAGTGACTCCTACACGAAGAACTGTCGAATGTTACTTTACTTAACAAATCACATGTGTATGTCTATGGTTTGAGTCATATTTTTATTTTTAAAGCGTATGATTTAAAAAAATCATAATATTTATGCAAATAAAAATATTGTAGTAAATTTTAGCAAATATTTTATTTTTATTTGCATTCGACTGTTATTAAGTATTATTTTTTTAGTATTGGTTACAATCACCGCTTATTTGTTTTGTATTGCTATGATTTATGTTCATTGTTGCGTACATTAGCCTAAGGAGGTTCATCAGACCAGTCAAGAGGTAGAAGAAGTGCCAACTGCCGGAGAGCTTCTTGGCAGAAGCCACGAGGAGTTGGTGCTGCTTCTCATACAGTTGCGACGACGTCACGCGGCTACACATCGATCCATTGAACAGTGTTGTGTGCAAATCAATAGTATCGAGGTGCTTGTTCATGCTTTTTATTTGTTTTATATTTGAGCATTGTTGTATACTTGTGCATTTTGTTAATTAGTTTTCGTGCACTTGTAGTCCATGTGTTTAGATTTTGATTTCTTCCTAAAATTTTTGGTTTTAATTTATTTTGATTTTTGTGTAGCTGAATTTCATTAAAAATTTAAAGAGAAAATCAAATATAAAATTAGATTTCTACTCATGAATATTTATAAAATTACGTATCTTATACTAATATATAAAGCTGAAGAGTTTGTTTGTTTGATTGTTTGAACGGGCTAATCTCAGGAACTACTGGA